>JAMWET010001678.1:95000-157197 GCA_024036415.1 Prochilodus magdalenae | reverse complement strand
CAGTAAGACTTCCTCCCTCCAATTCCCAGATCCGTGACAGTGTCGACACACAGGCGGCAGAGCAATGACCACAATATTGCCTGGGAGATGGATCACCACTGCTGGCAGAGGGACCAAAGCTCACAATCTCGGCCAGGGAGAGAGAGAGAGAGAGAGAAGAGAGAGAGAGAGAGAGAGAGAGAGAGAGGAGGAGAGATGAGAGAGAGAGAGAGAGAGAGAGAACGAGAGAAGAGAGAGAGGAAGAGAGGAGAGTTGCGAGAGAGAGAGAGAGCGAAAGAAGCGAGGGGAGAGAGAGAGAGAGGAGAGAGAGAGAGAAGAGAGGGCTGGGGCCGAGGGGTGAGATGATGGGAGAGTAAGGTCCCCGGAGAGAGAGAGAGAGAGAGAGAGAGAGAGAGAGAGTGTTACAGGAGAGCATTCCAGAGTAACACAAGGTTATAGTGTTGACCAGTGTTAGTAACGTATGTGGAATCTATTAACTAGGTGTTCATGCTAACACTTGAGCCACTTGGAAGGTCTGTTGGCTACCAAGAGATCAGGACCACTCGAAGTTTTCCCATCCCGTGACATCACATTTCTGCCGAGACACTCTGACCACCAAAAATTTACATTGATGTAATGAGGCGTAAACCGTGGTAAGTATCTGTAAATACTGCGGTAACAAGTGGTAGAAGAGCAGATAGTTCAGTGTAACTGTCGGTAAATCGTATGTACTATGGTAACATAGTTGTATATATAAGTGTGATATGCACTGTATCAGTGTGAAGCTGTGGTAAGTATGTACGTATGGTAACTAGCGTAAACCACAGGTAGAAGTGTATACCAGTAGACTGACTGCTGGTAAGTGTCATGTTCAATATTTCCGGTTAAAACGGTCTAGAGTGAAACAGGGTAAAGAAGTGTCCAGTGTAGACCTGTGAGGTCATGTAGTACTCAATGGTAACAGGTAAACAGTGTTAAGCACGTTACAGTGTTAAAAACAGGCTGGAAGTATGTACATGGCTAACTCGTGTAACCAGTGGGAGGAATGATGTTCAAGTGTAACTGTCGTCGAAATGTAATCGTGTACCACTAATAGGCGGAAACAGTTGTAGAAAGTTGTTAGACGTTCAAGTGAACCTGTCTGCGAGGATATGTTACAGTGTACTTATGTGTAACAATGTAACCGAGTGTAGAAGCTGTCAAAATAACGTCAACTGTCAGGTAATGTAACTGTACCCTTGTATGGCGGATCCTGAAACAGTATTGTAGAAGTTCAGGCGTAACTGTATGGTCATGTAAGTGAATGTATAATCGGTACCCCACTGCTAATAGTAATGTAAGTGTAATGAAGCCGAACTAAAGATGTAGCACAAATGATGTGTTGAAAATGCAACAGTAGTAAGTGCAATGTAGCTGATGAGGCGTAATGTGGTAAAGTAAGATGTGTGCCGGGTGTTTGTACTGGCTCTCATCATCGAGTTAACTAAGACTGATCAGCCAATATTCGGTCACCAAGTGTCGGGCATATGTAAGTAAGCACGCTGTGGCAATGTAAGGCGTTTAGCGACCCAAATAGTAAAGGTGAGGCGATTCGGATTAAATGTTCAACTGTGGTGGATGTGAAGAGTGACTCTGCCGTGCGTAATGGAACTGTCGTGATATATGTAGTAATGTAATATAGCTAGTGATGTACATTTTATAGTATTATCATATAACTAAGACAACTGTGGTGATGTAAGGTGACTGGTGATTTAAGGCGACTCTGGTGATGTAATGGTCTTGGTGATTGAAGGCGACTCTGGTGATGTGATGGCGCTGTGGTGATGTAATGGCCTTGGTGATTGAAGGCGACTCTGGTGATGTGATGGTGCTGTGGTGATGTAAGGTGACTCTGGTTATGAAAGGCGACTCTGGTGATGTAATGGCGCTGTGGTGATGTAAGGTGACTCTGGTGATGTGATGGTGCTGTGGTGATGTACGGTGACTCTGGTGATATATTGGTGCTATGGTGATGTAAGTCGACTCTGGTGATGTAATGGCACTGTGGTGAAGTAAGATGACTCTGGTGATGTAATGGTGCTGTGGTGAAGTAAGGCGACTCTGGTGATATATTGGTGCTGTAAGGTGACTCTGCTGATATATTGGTGCTGTGGTGAAGTAAGGCGACTCTGGTGATATATTGGTGCTGTAAGGTGACTCTGCTGATATATTGGTGCTGTGGTGAAGTAAGGCGACTCTGGTGATATATTGGTGCTGTGGTGATGTAAGGTGACTCTGGTGATGAGATGGGCACTGTGGTGATGTAAGGTGACTCTGGTGATGTAATGGAGCTGTGGTGATGTAAGGTGACTCTGGTGATGTAATGGCGCTGTGGTGGTGTAAGGTGGCTCTGGTGATATATTGGTGCTGTGGTGATGTAAGGCGACTCTGGTGATGTGATGGCGCTGTGGTGATGTGATGGCGCTGTGGTGATGTAAGGCGACTCTGGTGATGTGATGGCGCTGTGGTGATGTAAGGCGACTCTGATGATGTAATGGCGCTGTGGTGATGTAAGGCGACTCTGGTGATGTAAGGCGACTCTGGTGATGTGATGGCGCTGTGGTGATGTAAGGCGACTCTGGTGATGTGATGGCGCTGTGGTGATGTAAGGCGACTCTGATGATGTAATGGCGCTGTGGTGATGTAAGGCGACTCTGATGATGTAATGGCGCTGTGGTGATGTAAAGCGACTCTGGCGATGTGATGGAGCTGTGGTGATGCAAGGTGACTGGTTATATACTGGCGCTGTGGTGATGTAAGGTGACTCTGGTGATGTAATGGCGCTGTGGTGATGTAAGGGTGCTGTGGTGATGTGATGGAGCTGTGGTGATATACTGGTGCTGTGGTGATGTAAGGCGACTCTGGCGATATAATGGGCGCTGTGGTGATGTAAGGCGACTCTGGCGATATTATGGGCGCTGTGGTGATGTAAGGCGGCTCTGGTGATGTAATGGAGCTGTGGTGATGTAAGGTGACTCTGGTGATGTAATGGCGCTATGGTGGTGTAAGGCGGCTCTGGTTATATATTGGTGTTGTGGTGGTGTAAGGCGGCTCTGGTTATATATTGGTGTTGTGGTGATGTAATGGAGCTGTGGTGATGTAAGGTGACTCTGGTGATGTAATGGAGCTGTGGTGATGTAAAGGGACTCTGGTGATGTAATGGCGCCTCTGGTTATATATTGGTGTTGTGGTGATGTAAGGGGACTCTGGTGATGTGATGGAGCTGTAAGTAATGCAATGCTTGAATGCTCCCTCTGTTAGGAATCTGTCTAGGGCTCTCACACTTCTGATTGAATTCCAACTATAGACAACATCCCATTTGCTTTTCTCACAAAAATGCAGGAAGCAGAAAATGTCCAATATTGGACCCCCCTCCTCCGCCCCCACTGTTTTTGGCTGGGCCCACCTTAGCATTGGGAATCGATAGAGAAACAATTTCTCTCCTCTGCAGACCCTTGTAGGCCTGTAACATTATTGCTTTTCCCCGTCTCATATTTCCCCACATCAGCCTCGGAACAGAGATAAGGCAGAGTATGAAATTACGGAGGACTGTAGGACTAAGAAATTTCCCCAAATCAGTCTGGCATTGACTGTTATGTGATTAATAAAGGATTTAATGCTCTGACCTTGAGAAACGGCAGGTTTGGAGTTTTGAAAGGATTAGGCGTATCTCAGGAGCGCTGGCTGAATGAGTCTTCAGAGGGTCTGTACCTCGCTCTCCCGCCTCACTGTGAGAGAGGAAGTACTGCGTATTTCTGGCACGTGTTTAAAAACAGGAGCACTGAAGACGCGGAGCGAGTGAGCGGCGGGATTCTGCGGGAACTGAGGATCTGCAGCTCGGCTGTGAACTCTCTGGAATGGTGTCCGTTTAGCGCGCTAGCTCTGGTTAGCCTTTTTGGGGTGCTGCGTTTCATAAATCATTCTGGGTATTAAAAAATAAAAAGAGATTTGTCAGCGTGGACCGTCTCCGTCTCGGCTCTGATGCTTCCTTCACGTCTCCCAGTTCTGGGAAGCGCCGGCACGGTGCCGTTCCCCGTAATTGTCGCCTGGGTACACCTGGGTCCTTGACAGGCTGACAGTAAACAACATTATGATTTCTTCTGCTGCTATTTTCACAATTGCCTGAACGCTGAGCTCTCTCATTCTTTTCTCCTCTCCTTTGTTCTCCCCCACCCCCCATACCTCCCCCCTAAACCAAACTCTCCTTTCTACAGACTAGCTGAAAGGGGCCCTCGTCTGATCTCCTCTCTCTCCATCCAGTGGAAGCTTGGCTCTTATTAGGTGTACTCAGAGAGGCGCTGGGTTAATGGTCCCATCACCGGAGCAGTACAGTTCCTGCTGATAGAGAGATTACAGAGAGAGAGAGAGAGACAGAGACAGAGACAGAGACAGAGAGAGAGAGAGAGAGAGAGAGAGAGAGAGAGAAAGAAAAGATGTGAGAAAGAGAGAATGAAGAAGGGAGAGAAGGACAAATGAAGGGAACAACAGAATGGGTGAAAGAAAACAGGCAAGAAAGAAAGAGGAAGAGAGGAAGAGAGGAGAGAAGACAGAACAGAGAAAGGGAGAGGAACAGGTGAGAGAGAGAAAGGTAGGAAGGTATAAAGAGAGATAGAGAGAAAGGTATCTAGGTAGAAAGTGAGAGGGAGAGATAGATACGTGGAAAGAGAGAGAAAACGAGGTAGATAGGTAGAAAGCGAGTGATCGAGGGAGAGAGCGCGAAAGAGAGGTATATAGGTATATATAGAGACGTAGATAGGTAGAAAGCAAGAGAGAGAGAGAGAAGGAGAGAGAGAGAAGGAGAGAGAGAGAGAGAGAGAGGTAGAGAGAGAGAGAGAGAGAGAGAGAGAGAGAGAGAGAGAGAGAGAGGTAGAGAGAGAGAGAGAGAGAGAGAGAGAGAGAGAGAGAGAGAGAGAGAGAGAGAGAGAGAGAGAGAGAGGAAGAGAGAGAGAGAGAGAGAGGAAGAGAGAGAGAGAGAGAGAGAGAGAGAGAGGAAGAGGAAGAGAGAGAGAGAGGAAGAGGAAGAGAGAGAGAGAGGAAGAGAGAGAGAGAGAGAGAGAGGAAGAGAGAGAGAGAGAGAGGAAGAGAGAGAGAGAGAGAGAGAGAGGAAGAGAGAGAGAGAGAGAGACTGACTGTAGGACCGATTGACTGAGCTGTAGTCAGGTTTAATGCAGGGGGGTTAATGCAGGGGGCTGTGACAGTCAGGATCGGGTGGAGGAGGATGTAGGAGCTCTCAGTTCCTCTCAGCTGATTGCGGCCGTACGTGGTGGAGAGGGTTTCAGTGTGACAGGCTGTTGACGGATTCCTCAGCAGGAGTTCTACACACAGCCACGTATGACGAAACGAGTTCACACCGTCCGCACATCTGCCCTGCTTCCTGCCCCTCTAACCTATTCCGCACAGCTCCATCCCTCGCTCTCCCGCTGCCCCTCTCTGATTGGTCCAGGAGGAGAATGATTTGTTTACTGAAGGTCAGTTTGCTCATCCCGCCATTGTGTTTCGGTATGATCCCCCACAGCTGTGTATGCTTAATCACCATGGCAACGCGTCCCGGCCCGGTCCAGTAAGGCATCGGCATGTGCCCAGCTGCAATAACAGAATGAAATTAGAAACGTCAATCAGCAGAGCCAAGGAGGGAGGACAGGGGCTGAGGTCACTCCGTAGGGCCCTAGGGAGGGTCTTAGGCAGTGGGTGGGTGGATTTCCTGTCGCCACTCCCTCATTACTTTATCAGGGAAGTTGGATTTCCAACGAGGATAAACAAGGAAATGACGCCTCTCCCTCCGCCACTGCCTCCCCGACAAACTTCCAATCACCAGGACAGCAGTGGAGCTGAACAGCTCAGTATCTACATCTGACCACACACCACCATCACCCGTATCCATGAGGACAACCACACATCCTCCACACACACTCATTTCATAGAGAGAGAGAGAGACAGAGACAGAGACAGAGAGAGAGACAGAAAGAAAGAGTGAGAGAGTGAGAGAGAGAGAGAGAGAGAGAGAGAGAGAGAGACAGAGAGAGAGAGAGAGAGAGAGAGAGAGAGAGAGAGAGTGAGAGAGAGAGAGACAGAGAGAGAGAGAGAGAGAGAGAGAGAGAGAGACAGAGAGAGAGAGAGAGAGAGAGAGAGAGAGAGACAGAGAGAGAGAGAGACAGAGAGAGAGAGAGAGAGAGAGAGAGAGAGAGAGAGAGAGAGAGAGAGAGAGAGAGAGAGAGAGAGAGAGAGAGATAGAGAGACAGAGAGAGAGTGAGAGAGAGAGAGAGAGAGAGAGGAGAGAGAGAGACAGAGAGAGGGAGAGAGAGACAGAGAGAGAGAGAGAGAGAGAGAGAGAGAGAGAGAGAGAGAGAGAGAGAGTGAGAGAGAGAGAGAGAGAGAGAGAGAGAGAGAGAGAGACAGAGTGAGAGTGAGAGTGAGAGAGAGAGAGAAAGAGAGAGAGAGAGAAAGAACAGAGAGAAAGAATAAAGAGAGAATAAAAAGAGATAAGAAGGAGAAATAGAGAACTAAGAGAAAGAACAAAATGAGAGAGAGAGAGAGAGAGCAAAAAATGGAAGACAAAAAAGAAAAAACAAATAGTAGAGAAAGAGAAGAAAAAGACAAAAAAGAGAACAAAAAAAGAGAAGGAGGTAGAAGGAGAAAGGGAGAGAGACAGATAGAGGTAAAGAGAAAGACAGAAAGAAAGAAAACAGAAAGGAAAAAGAAAGAGATGGAGGGAGGTAGAGAGAGAGAGAGTCAACATTGAGTGAGACAGACAGAAAGGTGTGGAGAGAGAGAGAGAGACTGCAAGAGAAAGATAAAGAAGAAGGGCAAAGGGAAAGGAGACAGAAGAGAATGGTAAAGAGAAAAATAAAGAGAGAGAGAAAGAGAAAGATGAAGTGACTATGCTTTAGCAGTATTTACATCCACCTGACCCAGCTCTTTAAAACAGGGTCACCTCAGCAGGTCCCCTATCCATGCCCCGCCTACGAGCCGCACTGCGTAAACAGACACAACAGGACCGCCCCTATGCTAACGTTAGCCTCGGCCTCCCCTTACAGACTGACCTTTCACCCACATACACATTCATCAGGATCAGACTCGGTCCCCTCGGCCAACAGTGGTCACGTTAGTGAAGTGCTAGCCAGTGGGCCCTGTCCTGTAAGCAGCTGCTGTGTCTACCATATGCCCCGGAGACACAACAAACCCAGACTCGGCTACTCAGAGTACCACAGAGCCGTGTCCACTCACTGTCCACTAGACACTCCTACCCTGCTGGTCTCATCTGCTGCTGTGATGATCATCCATCAGTGCTTCATATCACCCACTAGTCCTTCATCAGAGGTCACAGGACACTGACCCTGGGACTCTGTTGGCTGGATAGTTTAGGTTGGTGGACGATTCTCAGTCCAGCAGTGACACTGAGGTGTCCAGCAGCACTGCTGTGTCTGATCCACTCACACCAGCACCACACACACACCAACAGTGCCCCTGCAGTGCTGAGAATGATCCACCACCCACACCATACCTGCTCTATGGTGGTCCTGTGGGGGTCCCGACCATTACGTTTTCACAGAACATTGATACACATGATGGAGCCGACAGTGGCAGAACCTAACCCAGTGAACAATGGTCGTCCATGGACGTCCAAGATCCGGTTCAGATGTTTACTGGGTAGCTGGACGCAGCTTGCCTATTGCAAAGCCGTCATGCTAACTGGCCCCAGAGCTCAGTCTACAGACAGCAAGATGAACCGGTCTGGCTCTGAAAGCTGCGGCGAGGGAGATTTATGATGTCTAGATCTTCTTCTTTAAAGGGTCGTCATGTCAACTCCACTTAGCCTCGCGGTGATTTGCGGCAGACTGCAGGAAAACTATTATAGGAAACGCTAATGAGCTCCAATAATGCACCCAGGAGTTAAAGGACCACGCTCTGAGTACCTGCTACTCAGGGCCATGACATCATTATCCGATCAGCCGCGGAGCGGACAGCGCCCCCCCGTAAATCCACATTATCTCCGGTTTCTGTTCCAAAAGGCTCACGGGTACGGCCCTTTAAATCAATATCACGTTCACATTACGCGGCCTTTAATAACAAGCGGAGCTTCCTGCGTACCGGGCAACGTCTTACTTACCAGGCAGAGTAACTTTTCCAATAGCGTTTTGGATTCCGGGAATTGTTCCGGTTAAAACCAGAGCCACAGTTCCAAGTTCAGCAGAACACGGAATTATGATTGTATGCTGCATCCTGGGATAAAGGCTGGGTCAGTTGCTTGCTAACTGATTCGTACAAACACTAGCAGGAGAGGTCTAGGAACGTGTATGCAGGATCAGCTGGGATTTTCCTAAAGGGGCCTTCCAGCAATGGAACCACCACTGTCCATAAACACTATATCAGCAAACGTGTTCACTCACCCATTCAAATCATGGAATTCAGGTGTTCCAATCATGGCCCATGGCCACAGGTGTACAAAACCAGGTACCTAGAAGTTCCTGTGATAGGAACTCAATGCTTCAGCAGACCAAGAGATTCAGGCATGGCCCCTTCTGTTCCAACATGGCTGTGCACCAGTGCACAGAGCAAGCTCCATAAAGACATGGGTGAGCGAGTCTGGTGTGGAGGAACTGGACTGGCCTGCACAGAGTCCTGACCTCCACCCGATAGAACACCTTTGGGATGAATTAGAGCGGAGACTGAGAGCCAGGCCTTCTCGTCCAACATCAGTGACTGACCTCACCAATGCGCCTCTGGAAGAATGGTCAGGAATTCCCATAAACACATTCCTAACCCTTGTGGAAAGCCTTCCCAGAGGAGCGGAAGCTGGTATAGCTGTAAAGGGTGGGCTGACATCAGGTTTAACCCTACGGATCAATAATGGGATGTCACTCAAGTTCATATGTGTGAAGGCAGAGGAGCGAATACTTTTGGCAATATAGTGTCCTTCCAAGCATCCTCTATGTTGGACGTTAAGCAGTACACCCACTAGAGGGCAGTCCAGAGTTAAAACCTTCTGACAACAGCAAACATGGCACTGAGATAAGCTGACAACATGGCTGACGACTCTTCTCAAACATTTCCACCATTTTGTCCATTCCGCGGCCAGGCGTCTCCCTCCCGCGGCCAGGCGTCTCCCTCCCGCGGCCAGGCGTCTCCCTCCCGCGGCCAGGCGTCTCCCTCCCGCGGCCAGGCGTCTCCCTCCCGCGGCCAGGCGTCTCCCTCCCGCGGCCAGGCGTCTCCCTCCCGCGGCCAAGCGCCTTCCTCCCGCGGCCAAGCGCCTTCCTCCCGCGTCCAAGCGTCTTCCTCCCACGTCCAAGCGCCTTCCTCAAACGTCCAAGCGCCTTCCTCCCACGTCCAAGCGCCTTCCTCCCACGTCCAAGCGTCTTCCTCCCACGTCCAAGTGCCTTCCTCCCACGTCCAAGCGTCTTCCCCCCACGTCCAAGCGTCTTCCTCCCACGTCCAAGCGTCTTCCCCCCACGTCCAAGCGTCTTCCTCCCACGTCCAAGCGCCTTCCTCCCACGTCCAAGCGTCTTCCTCCCACGTCCAAGCGTCTTCCCCCCACGTCCAAGCGTCTTCCTCCCACGTCCAAGTGCCTTCCTCCCACGTCCAAGCGTCTTCCTCCCACGTCCAAGCGCCTTCCTCAAACGTCCAAGCGCCTCCTCCCACGTCCAAGCGTCTTCCTCCCACGTCCAAGCGTCTTCCCCCCACGTCCAAGCGTCTTCCTCCCACGTCCAAGTGCCTTCCTCCCACGTCCAAGCGTCTTCCCCCCACGTCCAAGCGTCTTCCCCCCACGTCCAAGCGTCTTCCTCCCACGCCCAAGTGCCTTCCTCCCACGTCCAAGTGCCTTCCTCCCTCCCACGTCCAGGCGTCTCCCTCCCACGTCCAAGCGTCTTCCTCCCACGTCCAAGTGCCTTCCTCCCACGCCCAAGCGTCTTCTCCTCCCACGTCCAAGCGCCTTCCTCCCACGTCCAAGCGTCTTCCTCCCACGTCCAAGCGTCTTCCTCCCACGTCCAAGTGCCTTCCTCCCACGTCCAAGCGTCTTCCTCCCACGTCCAAGTGCCTTCCTCCCACGTCCAAGCGTCTTCCTCCCACGTCCAAGCGTCTTCCTCCCACGTCCAAGCGTCTTCCTCCTACGTCCAAGCGTCTTCCTCCCACGCCCAAGCGCCTTCCTCCCACGCCCAAGCGCCTTCCTCCCACGCCCAAGCGCCTTCCTCCCACGCCCAAGCGCCTTCCTCCCACGCCCAAGCGCCTTCCTCCCACGCCCAAGCGCCTTCCTCCCACGCCCAAGCGTCTTCCTCCCACGTCCAAGCGTCTTCCTCCCACGTCCAAGCGTCTTCCTCCCACGTCCAAGCGTCTACGACTATGGTAGGGTCTTGCTTGGCTACACTACCTAAGGCATCTGTATCCATAAGCTATCAGTGAATGTGCAGATTGCACACTGGAGGCTAATGTGTAGACTGAAGCCCAGTAGGACACTTGGTTAGCTTGGCCAGACTATAACCTGGAGAAAATCCAGAAGTTAGAGGCTCCTTCCAACACTTTAGGGGTATTTGCTTCTGACGAGGAGCCAGGTTAACCAATAGAAACGTGCTCTGGTGGGCACAGGCAGAACATGGATGAAGGTCCAGTATGGAGGACATGCTAGCTAATCAGTAGCGACACTGTGGACTCTTTTCCTGTTCTCTATGGCGTCTTTGCCCTCCTATCTGTTCTCTGTCTGTCTCTGTGTGGACATCATTGGCCTTTCAGTCGGAGAAAAGAAGTTAAACTGAGATAAAGCATCTAAACATCCAGCTAGCTTGCTAACTTCCGCTAAGTAGTGTTAGCTTCCTGCCTTCTTTCTGATTCAGAGAATGTGCAAAAATACTGTAGGTAATGAGCCCAGAGTACGGACACAAGTATCCATCCCTCTCTGTATTTAGGATTGGGCATTGAGCCTTTAGGGTGGCTACCATCTAGAGGTTAATGCCTGAAGCACAGTACCCGAGTGTAATTCAGCTAGAAACATGCTGGGGTTCTTCGGAAAGAGGCTCTGTACTCACTACAGAGCTCCGAACTGCCTCTGGAAGCGACGCCAGTTTGAGAACTGTCAACAACTTCATAACATGGGTTTCCATGACTAAGGGAGTGACGAGTCACGGTTCAGGGTGGCACACTGAGCAGCGCAAGACAGGCCCGGGTTTGATTCCTGGCTGGGGCGTCCAGGATTCTCCCTGTGTCTATGTATTCTTACTTCAGGTGCTCAGATCTTGATGGCTAGATGGATGGATGGCAGTCTGATAGACAAATCTAACCACCGGAGGTATATAGTTCCAGCAGTACAGTTCGAGGTAAGGGATAATGTGGAAGGAGGCTTTCCTAGTCCTCCAAAGAGAAAGTCTCCCAACAAGAGATGGGGATATCACTCTGGGCATGCATCACTTACAATCAGAAGTGCCTTTGCAGTTGTAGTCTTACTAAACCCTCTCATAAACGGATACGAGGCCTACCTCGGGCTGACCCGTAGCTAGCGTCCCCGCTGAAGCCCCCTCTGTGACCCACTCAGACAACATGCTCTACGTTTTTATCTCGAACCACAATGTTTTTGTCCCCAGCACATGGACAGAAAAGGCCTGCCTGCTTTCAGCTGAAGCCTGACCTTTCCAGACCTTCACAGATAACGATTTTGGATAAGTCACCGCGAGCGTGTGAATGCTATCGCCTCCCGCAGGTCTCCATCCAAGTCCCTAATAACTGTCCTTTGACAATAAGGCCCAAAACACAAGGCTTGCAATAATAACAACTCGCTCGCCTGGCTAAGGCCGGGGCAGACGGCAGTCACTTTGTCGTCCGTCGATCAGGTAAAAGATCCATAAAGGAAGATCCTCTTTAGGAAAATCAAACTTGCTGGTACCGTGTGCTGTGGACACAGTCTATATACTGCTGCCTGCCTTCAGCAGTGACCGACGAAACCTTTACCTTGTCAGTGGTGTAAACGTTCTCACAATCAAACTTGTTTCACAAGGTTTAGTATAAAACATTCATGTTTCCATCCATCCATCAATCAATCCATCAATCCATCCATCCATCCATCCATCCATCCATCCATCCATCCATCCATCAATCCATCCATCCATCCATCCATCCATCCATCCATCCATCCATCCATCAGTCAATCCATCCATCCATCCATCCATCCATCCATCAGTCAATCCATCCATCCATCCATCAGTCAATCCATCCATCCATCCATCCATCCATCCATCAATCCATCAATCAATCCATCAATCAATCCATCCATCCATCAGTCAATCAATCCATCCATCCATCAGTCAATCAATCCATCCATCCATCCATCCATCAGTCAATCCATCCATCCATCCATCCATCCATCAGTCAATCCATCCATCCATCCATCCATCCATCCATCAATCAATCCATCAATCAATCAATCCATCAATCAATCCATCAATCAATCAATCAATCCATCAATCCATCAATCAATCCATCCATCTTTTCTGCTGCTTATCTTTCTGGCCTTCAGGGGGTCAATGGGAGTGCTGGAGCCTATCCCAGTGCTCACTGGACCCACAGACACACAGACATTCATATTCACCCACATTCACTCAATAGGGGGGTATTTAGTATCTCCTATTGACCCGACTGTGACTCCATACATAACAGAACCTGGACGATCCAGCCAGGAACTGAACCCAGGCACTTGATGTTGTAAGGCAACAGCGCTACCAGTCAAACCCACCAGTGAACCTACACATGTCTCATTAGTTCACATCTCACAACCACCCTCCAATGTATCTCTCCACCATAAACATACACCCATCAGCCAGAACATTAAAACCTCCTCCCTGTATCTACACCCACTGTCCATTCTATCAGCTCCACTGACCATATAGGACACTCTGTAGGTGTACAGGTCCAGACTGTAGTCCATCTGTTTCTCTGTATACTGTATTACCCTGTTCTACAATGCTCAGGACCCCCACAGGACCAGGTATGATATGGGTGGTGGATCATGTAGCTGTCCACCTATATGGCTGGTAGAGTGTAGATACAAGGAGGTGGTTATGGCGGTTCGGTATATAATACAAATACGTCTTTAGGCCAAAACTTGATTGCATAGCTACGAGAAAATGTTGTCTTAGACATCAGCCAGCATATTCATAACCATTTCCTGCTATGACGTTCTATGAGGGAGCTTTAGGAGGTGGCCCTCTAGTTCCATTCAGCACCACTGAAATGGAGCATTTCATACTAAACCACTCTGAAGGAGTTTCTTGACATGTTAATGATCTACAGGGGTTGGACAATGAAACTGAAACACCTGGTTTTAGACCACTATCATTTATTAGTATGGTGTAGGGCCTCCTTCTGCGGCCAATACAGCGTCAGTTGGTCTTGGGAATGACATATACTGCGTCCTGCACAGTGGTCAGAGGGAGTTTAAGCCATTCTTCTTGCAGGATAGTGGCCAGGTCACTACGTGATGCTGGTGGAGGTTGGTCCTTCTTGGTGGTATGCTGACATTACCCTGGATACCGTGGCTCTTGATACATCACAAAGACTTGCTGTCTTGGTCACAGATGCGCCAGCAAGACGTGCACCAACAGTTTGTCCTCTTTTGAACTCTGGTATGTCCCATAATGCTGTGTACATTGCAGTATTTTGAGCAGAACTGTGCTCTTACCTGCTAACTGAACCTTCACACTCTGCTCTTACTGGTGCAATGTGCAATTAATGAAGATCGGCCACCAGGCTGGTCCAATTTAGCCATGAGACCTCCCACACTAAAATGACAGGTGTTTCAGTTTCATTGTCCAACCCCTGTATATATATAGATAATGTTCAATATTTGTCCCTTAAAATCACCTACTATAGCTGGTTTAAACACCTGACCACCTACTGATGAGTGCTGCCATGACAACACGGGGATTAAACCGTGTGGCCTTCCCATATTTTGAATACGTTCATATACTGTATCTGCTAACTGATGACTAAGCCATGCTCACTAGCCGACCTTTTGAGTAACCATATTACTCCACACTGCTGCAGGGAGCTGGAGGTACAGTAGTAAGAACAGGCAGTTGCCAGATGTTGAGTGCAGTCACTTCCCCACATGTGGCATGTTTGTTTTGCATACCATTGCATACCACTTACCAAATCAGCTCCGCAAAATACAGCCTGACTGCAGGAACTCGGACAAAGCACCCCCACGGTCCCACGTTTACAGGAGGACACATACAGGGGCCAACGTGCGTCTGCAGTCAACACTGTGAGTACTCAGGTTAGTTGAACTCAGTGAACTCGGGTGCAGCACAAGGTCACTGGGCTATGAATACCTGCGAGGTGTGAGTGACGGGATCCATAGATTGGGAAGAGGTGCTACAGTGCAGGGAATGTTTCGGTCCATGTGTGGAAAACGCTCCAGAGCAGATGTTAATGATTGGCTAAAAGGAGGGACTGCATGTGGGCGTGGCCAAAGACCATAGTGTGAAGGAAGTAGCTGAATCCGCAGGTGTATGGAAGCGTGCGGTCATACGGGTCTACCAGCAGTGGATACAATCCCAGTCTACAGGGAATTCTCCTTGGAATTGGGCCACCAACTTCGGAATTCTTTGATGTAAGAGTTTCTGAACATTGATGTGGCCTACATCCAGAAACTTGTCCAGTCCATGCAATGAGACACATCCACTCACCCCAGATATACTGTGCTTCCCATATCCCCTAGTAAGGGCTAAGGAATAGGGTCAAGCTTTGCTTCCAGGAGAGCCAGGCTTGATCTCGGTGTGCTAACTGTGTGTAATGGAATATTGGACCATGCTTTAGGCGGAATGGCTCCAGGTCCTAGACGAATGAATGTACTTTGCACTCTGTGTTCTACCATAAAGCTTCAGTGACACTTCAGGTGATTGCAGAAGCCACAGCGGGCATCTGGGGTGTTGAGGAAACCACGTTCGCATTTCTTCAGCACAGCACGGCATTATCTAAACCGTGGCCTGCGGGGAATGCCCCATACCCTAACACACAATACCTCACTCCCTGATACCTTATAACTAAAACGACAAAATCAACACAGACACATTTCCAAAGCCCCCCCCCAAAAACTATTAAACACAATACACAGAATCTAGAACATTAAAACGAAGCCCCCTGTGACTGAAACATACCTAACAGCATGTAATACCCCCACACAAGCACCAACAGCAGCTGTGATCGGACCTAACATGGACAGGACACGTTTCTCGATGTAGGCCACATCAATGTTCAGACCCTTGCACAATAGGTCCAGATTTGGTGGATGCCTTCCCTGGCACAGTTCCGAGGAGAATTCCCTGTAGACTGGGATTTTATCCACTGCTGGTAGACCCGTATGAGCGTACGCTTCCATACACCTGCAGATTCAGCTACTTCCTTCACACTATGGTCTTTGGCCACGCCCACATACAGTCCCTCCTTTTAGCCCATCATTAACATCTGCTCTGGAGCCATTTTCCACACATGGACCGAGACATTCCCTGCACTGTAGCACCTCTTCGCAATCTATGGATCCCGTCCCTCACACCCCGCAAGTATTTTTAGCCCTGTCATCCTTTAGCGCCATCTGCAGGAGCCTGATCTTATTACCACCTTACATGTTATATTAAAAGTTCATTTGCACAAGAGCCATAGTTGACTCCCATACCAATTAGTAGGTATGGACATTTGGGTGCTATGGGAGTCTATAGGTTTAATAGCCTATTATAGAGCCATCACCATGATGACCATAGACACGGTAGATTGAAGGCATCCACTGGGTCTGTCCACACAGGAACAGGATGCAAAAAAAAAAAAACACAGGCTTTCAAAATGACTCATTTGGCCATCATGTTCTGTTCCTTGTTCAGCAGCCTGCTTTTACCTCCTTACGTCTTTGGAGATCGGCTTGAAATAGACGCACCAGGTAAAAGCAGGTCTGCTGTTTTGTGAAGACCGCAGAACATTGGGAATGCTGGGATTGGATCGTAGCGGATGCAGCTTTGTTTAGCAACTGTCTCATTAAGTGTCCCGCCATGTCTCTCAATGAGATTCATTTTGCGACCACTCTTCCCGCCGTTCGGTTGATCTCCTAGGAAACAATTCCGTGATGGATGGAACGATCCCAGGAAACCGGAGGGAGGGCTTTCAATCAGAATTCAAAATCACCCCGATATGAATCAGGACCATTCGAAAACCTCTTCCCTGCTAACCTCCCATCACTGCTTAACTGCACACTGCTCCGCAGGGCCTCTGCCTGACCTCCGCCATGACATGCGCTAGCTTGGAGCTAATGGTGATGAATTAGCGGAACACTGGCTTCATTTTATTCACCATGCATTTAGCATTCCAGAGAGGGACTTCAGTCGTAGACCATTGCCTTAGCCTCAGTAACCGTGCTCTTAGGCTTCTTCCAGACAGGCTCCTCTGATTAACGATCCCGCAGCTCCCATCTGAAAATATTTATCATCATCAGACTGCCTAAAAGCTTGAGCTGCTTAAACAATTGGCCAAAATATTAATAATCATACTTAAGCAAACCAGTTGAATATGTTTTTGCTGGACCAGGACGAGGGGACTGCTCATGTGTTCCTAATTCTTCTATAAAAACCAGAGGAATTCTGCTCCCAAAACCCGGCTGGCTGAGCCACATTCCCAGCTGCCGCACAGCCCGGTTTCCGAATGATCCCTATATTTTTAGACCACAGTACATAGAGGACATATCAACTGTTGAAACTGAGATTTGTGATGAAATATAGGCCAATTTTGACAACGATGCTAGAAGCAGATTTCAGGAAGGCTGGGAGGTTCACATCCACACGTCTGGAATCTGAGGATACGGCTGCTGTAGCTCTGAGAGTGAAAGGTTTCCCATTCTTGCCTGGTACACAGTTCGGAATCTCCTGGGTCGTCTATTTCTTTTCTTAACACTCCAAACGTTTTCAGTGGGTGGGTTTAGTTGAGCCCCCAGTCTCTTTTACTATGGAGTAAAGCATAGCTCCACCCAGAAGGGATCAACTGTCAGGAAAGAAACCCGGTTGGTAGGTTGGACATTGTTTCACACTCGGTCGTGTATGTGACATGAGCAAGGATGGGCCTCATCACTGGACCTGACTGACCCAACAGCCATGATTGCAGAGAGTCACTCTGTTAGTGCAGCACCATTGGCAGACGGCTGCACCACGCAGGACTACATGCACACAGACCGTTACCACGACTGTCCTTAACACCACGTCACCGTCACCAAAGACTGCAGTGGTGTCGTACCAGACTGTCATGAAGTGACTCAGAATGGCAGCGGGTCATCTTCAGTGACGAGTCCCGCTTTAGTCTTGGTGGAGACGCCCAACGAATCCGTGTGTGGAGGCACCGTGGTCAGCGCCAAGATGAACGGTTTGTTGTCACACGTCCAGAAGACCTGGTGTCCCTCCACCTCCACCCCTACCGCACCATCTGCAGGAACTGTGTGAGGATGTTGAAGCTGCATGGGATGGATTATCACAGGACACTGTTAGCAACCTCTACAGCTCCATACCGAGATGTTTGAGGACGCCATACTGAGAGACAGACTTCTGTATGTGTAGCTCAGTGAATATTGATCATCAGTTATTGATCCTGGTAACCTTTATCTTCCTTCCCAAGAGCACTGCACTCCCACACCTCCATCTGGGTGCAGCTGTTCTTTTTTGAGGATGAGTGTACATGTAGAAGGTGGTTCACGCCAAAATTAGGAAAACCTTCCACCTCCCCTTGAGCCTGGAGGACACAGCGTTCATCAACAGACCAATCTCGAACGAGCTTGGGCCCAGAGAAAGCGGCAGCGCTAATGGATCTGGTTGTACCAGGATTTCTTTTTCCATGACGGAATTTTGACTTGTGTTTGTGGAGCAGTGAAGACTCGCTTGCTTACAGGTTTTGACTACTGAGCCACTGTTGTTAGACGTAGCTAGAAGCCATTGCTAGCCGCTTCCATTATTCTAAAACGTTATCCAGTTAACGTTATATTTGTACTCGTGGCTTTAAGAAGCTAACGCTACAGGCAATGTTATAAACAGCTAGCCTTCAACTGTATCAGGAGGGGGAAATCTCAGTGTCCTAGCAGAACCAGGATGCTAAGATACAGGGAGTCGTGTTTTCCCGGGAGCAGTGGAAGGTGGATGTAATGTGGCAGTGTGGCAGAACGCTAACACAGCTAGCCAGCCAGCTAATGTTTGCTACCATGATCCCTGATAGCAAGAGGCTAGTGGGCCACTGTTGGCCCGCTGATGGCAAAGCTGGTGGTCCATTCACATTTTGCCCCAGATAGCAAGCATATCGGTCTGCTGGCTTGATAAGGTCAGCCCCCACTGACTGTTTACACCACTGCTGGTCCACCCTCGGACCACCCAGATGACTGTCCTGGATTCAAGACCTGATTAGTTCGTCTATTCAAACAACTTTTAAAGGCATGAGCCTCATAACACAAACACACAGATAAATATCACAAACAACTGAAAAATGTATTGACTGATAAAATGATTTAGATGATTATTTTTAAATAAAAAATATAAAAAATGATTTCGAATGTTATTATTAATTGGACTGTGAGGGGAAACGAGTGACGGAAAACGGTATTCTGTTTATTCTTCTGCTTACGGCAGACGTGCAAACCACCAGTGGACCCCAGCTTTGCTGTTAGTGGGCCAGCAGTGGTCTGCTGTCCTCTTGCTTGAAGGGTCTCAACGTTTTCTGGGTGGTCCACTGCTGGTAACGCAGAGCTTCAAACAAAATGCCATTTCTTATCACTCACTTCCCACTCGATCAGTCCAGTTTATTCATTTTCCTCTTTCTCTTTTGTTATCTGTTGCAAATGAATTATTTTACCTGTCATTTTCATCTTCTACTCTATATATATATATATATATATATATATATATATATATATATATATATATATATATATATATATATATATATATCTATATATATACACATACACACACACACACACACACACACACACACACACACATATATACACACATATATACACATATATATATATATATATATATATATATATATATATATATATATATATATATATACACACACATACATACATATATATATATACACACATACATACATATATATACATACATATATATATATATACATACATACATATACATACATACATGCATTACACAGACACCAAACACAAGTTCAATCTTGTATGCAGGACATTCAATAATCTGGGTGGTCCAAGGATGATAAACTGCTAATGCGACACTAGCTAACTAGCATCTTTAGCTCATTAACTCTAAAATCTATAGGCATCTATGGGGATAAATAGTGTTGTTTTTTTTTTATGATGTTACAGGAGTTGTTGCATGATGTAGACGTGGCACTGAACAGTTAGCGGTAGCTTCTATTTAGTATAATAAAACTGAGTTGTTTGTACAGTACAAGGAAACAGAGGGTGCTTTATATAACCCAACATGCCAGACGTCTCGGTATGGAGCTGTAGAGGTTCCTGAGGGTGTCCTGTGATAATCCATCCCATGCAGCTTGAATATCCTCACACAGTTCCTGCAGATGGTGCGGTAGAGGTGGAGGTGGAGGGACACCAGGCCTTTTGGACATGTGACACAAAACACAAAAGTGGGACTCGCCACTGAAGATGACCCGCTGCCTTGTCACTCCATGACAGTCTGGTACGACACCACTGCAGTCTTTGGTGACGGTGACGTGGTGTTAAGGACAGTCGTGGTAACGGTCTGTGTGCATGTAGTCCTGCGTGGTGCAGCGGTCTGCCAATGGTGCTGCACTAACAGGACGACTCATGGAGGACACCACTGCTCGCTGGACGTCCACAATCATGGCTGTTAGGTCAGTCAGGTACAGAGATAAGACCCGTCCCTGCTTACCTCAAATTAATTATGATTAAATTTTTAATTCATTGTTGTATTCATTATTAGTCATTGTTATCTGGGCACAGCTGTTCGTGCATCCATACATTTGATGCGTGTACATCATTTACTCCCCAGTGTATTAAATACTGATCTACAGAGGGCAGAAAACAACTTCTCCTGCTGGTCACGGTCCAGCTGGACCAGATAAATACGCTGATCTGTAACACGTTTACGCCGCCTTATATACGGAGTCCGAAGATTCAGTCACCTATTACAGCGGTATGTCGAGAATCCCTTCACTGCAGATGTCAAGCGGGTCTACAGCGCAGCCCTGGGCTGCAGACAAAATGAAACACAAAATGAAAGTTTATTGAGCTGCACCTCTGAGCTGCTCCGAGCACTGTAGCCCTCTTCCCTGATTTCTGAAGTGTTCCACATCGCTGACAGAATAATGGTGGGGAAAAAAAGAAAAAAAATCACAACAAAACAGCCTCGGAGCGCTGCAGGATCTGGCTGTGAAGCCCTCTGATCCTTCCCCCTGCAGAATCCAATTTACAGCAAGATTAAAACTCTTGCTAGACGGGAACTTTTATCTCCCTCTATGACTTATCGTCACGCTGAAATTGAACCGCCGAGCTCCATTGTTCTAGCTTGTTTTCTTTTCTCCATCGTATTCATCTCAGATAACAGCCACCTCTGGTACAACTTCATTGGCACTCCGACTGCAAATCAATCAGTGGGATATTAACCGAGTCCTGATTCTACATTGCACAGCGTTAGCCCCGATTCCAGACGTCTGGAGAGAAACTGGACGGGAGCAGGTTCAAGTGCCTTTAAGTAGCATTGAAACCCCATCTACTTTTCAGCCAGGCCACATGCACATCTTATGCTGACCTTACACTGAACGATTTTACTGTTGTGTCGCGCTCGCGTCATCTCGACCGTTCAGTGTAAGGTGGTCAGGGCTGCAGTTTTCAGTCAGTCTGTTTCTCGTCCTGGCGTTCCGATAAATTCAACCGTGTTTAATATTATCGTAAGTCGTAGGTCTTGGCTCACGCAAATAGTGACGTAAACATTGTCGACAACCAATAGGAGAGCTCCTTTCAGCTCCAAACGGGAAGCCGCGAGCCAAGTACAGGAATGTCTGGCAGAGATTGGGCATGGAGGGGAGTCCAGTGAGGGTTGGGAACCCGCGGTTCTCCTGGACTGTCGACAAGGAGGAGAAGCTGGTGGAGCTGTGGAGTGGAGAGGAGTGCCTCTTTAATGTGTCTTCCCCTTTCTACCACGACAGAGTGGAAAAGGAGAAATTTGCTCAAGCCCTCGAAATTCCCGGGTTTAACGCGAGCCCCGGGATGACGCAAACATAAACACATCCAGGAGTTCATTAACGCGCTGAGATGTGCAGTAAACAGTCTGGTTCTAAATCACACACGGTTTAAAGCTATGTTCACGTTATCCTGTAACAGAGGGTAGTTGTGCTATGCTAAAGCTAACTAGCTAACACACTGCTGAACGGGGCTACAGTGTTTACATTGGTCTACCAGCGAGCATGATGGGAAATAATCTCGAAATCTAGTTGCAGTCTTGTAAATAGTGACTCTAAGATTCCCAGTCTTTACAAAATCATAGCCTGTGACTGAAAGTCTGTGACCTGTCTTTAGATGTGAGAGGGTGTCAGAGTTCAGTCTATTAAATTTTTTTTAAAGTCTTCTAGAGTATGCTCAGCATTATGGTTCTCCTAGTAGCAGCAATTAAAGGTGCCAAAGATCGGAGCGGCGTATATACACTGGAACCTACATAGAACTGACATACGGTGAACCTCAAAGTGTTGTTCCTCTTTCAAATCCAAATTCTGCTTTTCCAAAATAGGAATGGGAATACGGGCCGATTCCAAAATCCTAAACTGTTACGGACTCCTAAATATTTAAACCCCCAACACTTACCTACAACCACAATACTGGAGCTACTACACCCAACATGGTGGACTATGTGGAGAAACCCAGTGGTCCAGGTTGGGAAGGGGATGTCAGCGGTTTCCATGGAACTCAAAAGTCAGCGGTACATGGTGGACGTTCCCCTTTAAACCAGGCTGAAGTTGCTTCCTGTACACCAGCTTCCTAATCCACTGTTCCGTTCCTCCTTAACTACTGCAGCTTGTACAGCCGCCAGAATGTAGCTGTGGCTCCAATTAGGAAAAATAGGCACACCAGCTCCCTCATCCATAACAAGATCCAGGACAACATTAATCCAGCAGCCTGCACATTTCACTCAGGACAGTTTCCCAAACCCCTGGACAATATGGAGCAGCACCTGACCCTGAAGAGAGGACCAGCTCCACCTTAATTAGCATCCCAACCCCAACAGCAGCCTGTAAGTAGCAGCCATGCTGCGTGATTGTATCCGTGTTTGGTGGTTGAAGCAGATCATCCTAAACTGAGAGCACCATAGTGAGGAGGAACTTTAACCTACTGAGTGTTGACGTCCAGATGGAAAGCCAGTAGCTAGTTTAGCATCACACCTAGCAAGAAGCTAGCATAGCATAGCCCATGTGGAGTCCTGTTTGGATTCTGATTGCTGGACTGTCCTTAATAAAGCCATGCAGCCATTTGCTTCACCCCCCGTGGTTAGAATCACCATCTAAAGCCGCCAGTGAACCTACACACCGCTCCTGAGATTACATATGGAATGCTGAAGACAGTAAAACAGTCAGGAATCTTAAGTGACCTTGGGGAATTATGTTGCCCTAGCCAGCTCGGAATCATTTCCCTGTTGGTCGCACATGCGACCTAATTTCCTAACATTAGGCCCATTTGGTGGTCTAAACCAATCAAAGATAGTGAAGGGTGGGACCCCTACTGATTGGAAAATGCATGTGCTGCAGTCAGACAGAGCGGTGAGTAGCCTAGGCCCGTCAGAGAAACAGAGCGGGTGTAGCCGCGAATGACGAGAGACGGCAAAAAGAATGATTTACAGCATCTTCGTTAAGAATGTTAAGTTCAGGCCTGGTCCGCTCGGAAATGATAACCTGGGAGGCTTATGGCTCCGTGTCAGAGCGTTGGTTATGTCAAGCCCTGGTCCGGAGACGGCGTCAGATAACTAGCCACATACGATCGACTCCGAGTCAGAGCCTGCACTGACTGTAAGGAGTGTGGGAAGACCATGGCCGGCAGTAGGGCGGTTGTGACTGGTTCTAATACATTTTGAACTGAAACGCTGAAAAAGCACAACGCATCTATCAAACACATTACACGCCCGACAAATGCACTGCTACCTTTCTTGTAGAATCATGCTACAAATAAAGAATTTTGTCAAAATCAAATCAACTCAAATCACTTTTACTGTCACGTCACATTTTCACAGGTGTGAAGGTGAGGGAAAAACGTAGGTGTGTAGTCCCTTACAGTACTTACATACAAACATATAAATATATACAATACTAACCACTAAAATCTCTGTTTACACTAATATACAGTTATGAATAAAAACTATGATATATGCAGACATACACATTACCATATAGCACTATGGTAAGGCTGAGATAGATAAGAGATGCAGGGTATATACAGGGCATAGAATATTGATGTGTGTATACATACATACATACATACATACATACATACATACATACATACATATATACATACATATATATACATACATACATATATATATATACACACACACACACACATACATACATACACACGCACACACATACACATATACACAGACATACACTACAGATATACAATATGGATGGAAGATAACAGTAGGTCAGTCCATATGTGCAAGTTTAAATATGCTAATGTAAAGTGCAGGGTGATGATTGTCCATGGAGATCATCGTTTAGATGATATAGGTGTTGACCACATTGTTAGTTACGAGTCATTTACGAGTCAGTATTGCCTGTATGGACAATTAAAAAAAAGAAAAGAAAAGTGAACTTGTGTAACTGCGGTGCTGAATGTGATGCGGTTGACAGTTTGGGTGCACCTAACTTTGGTGCTGGTGTACCTAGGAAAAACGTTAGGGCACCAGTGCAACCAGTGCAAAAAGCAAGTCTAGAGCCCTGACCACGATCTAACACTGCGCCACACACCAAGCAACATGTCCATGTAGTAACTGTCTGTAAGGGAGCTTATAGAGGTAGACGTCTGGTTCCCTTCACCACCACAGTGAAGCCTTCTGGAGCATCTCACACCAAGCTCACTCAGAATGAGTCTAATTAAGCAGGAATATGGAAAACAAACGGCTGGAATTCCCCTTTAATAGGCAGCTTGTCTCCAACACTCAAAGCGAGCTACTGAACATGCGCATGCATGTGGGTGCAGGACCCACGGGAGCTGTCAGGTTAAATAATAATTGGGGAAGCATGCCACGCTAGATGCTTCACACTCTTCATCACAGGATCGAGCCGTGCCGAAAACTGGAATGTTGGCATGTTTTGACAACTGCTGCAAACTTCTTTACCATGCTGTAGTGCTCTGCGGTGCGCAGATGACAGCCGATGACGCTTCCGCATGACGCACCGGTTAATATAGTGGAAAGACGAAAAAGAAAAAGGGACGTCATGAGAGACAAATACAAACAGCTTTTAATGAAAGCCACTCACGTATTTGGGAATGAGTCACACTGATCCGGTCCATCACATCGGATGGTTTCTGCAGCTGTAACCACTTTACAGCTAAAAACAGTCAAAGAATGAAAATCATGACGATTACATGCAGTTTGGATGAAGGTCAGGTTCATCAGGAGAACGATTTACCTCTACTTCCTTCTGACATTTTAAAGAAGTGGCAACGCAGAGTTAGCGTGGTTGTGTAGAGAGGGAAGAAGAGCACACTGACAACACAGTGGGGCCTTCAAACTCTTTCAGAGCCACCGTGGAATACACATTACACTAACTGAGTTACTGTACACCAACACACTACTCACAGTACACTAACACATTACACTTACTGAGTTACTGTACACCAACACACTACTCACAGCACACTAACACATTACACTTACTGAGTGTTTGTACTGTACTCACCGTACACCAACACACACTACTCACAGCACACTAACACATTACAGTACACTACTTACACTTACTGAGTTACTGTACACCAACACACTACTCACAGCACACTAACACATTACACTTACTGAGTTACTGTACACCAACACACTACTCACAGCACACTAACACATTACACTTACTGAGTTACTGTACACCAACACGCTACTCACAGCACACTAACGCATTACTCTTACTGAGTTACTGTACACCGACACGCTACTCACAGCACACTAACGCATTACACTTACTGAGTTACTGTACACCAACACACTACTTACAGCACACTTACACATTACACTTACTGAGTTACTGTACACCAACACACTACTTACAGCACACTAACACATTACACTTACTGAGTTACTGTACACCAACACACTACTCACAGCACACTAACACATTACTCTTACTGAGTTACTGTACACCGACACACTACTCACAGCACACTAACGCATTACACTTACTGAGTTACTGTACACCAACACACTACTCACAGCACACTAACGCATTACACTTACTGAGTTACTGTACACCGACACGCTACTCACAGCACACTAACACATTACACTTACTGAGTTACTGTACACCAACACACTACTAACAGCACACTAACACATTACATCTACTGAGTTACTGTACACCAACACGCTACTTACAGCACACTAACACATTACACTTACTGAGTTACTGTACACCAACACGCTACTTACAGCACACTAACACATTACACTTACTGAGTTACTGTACACCAACACGCTACTTACAGCACACTAACACATTACACTTACTGAGTTACTGTACACCAACACGCTACTTTACAGCACACTAACACCACATTACACTTACTGAGTTACTGTACACCAACACCGCTACTTACAGCACACTAACACATTACACTTACTGAGTTACTGTACACCAACACGCTACTTACAGCACCACTAACACATTACACTTACTGAGTTTACTGTACAGACACAACATGCTACTTACAGCACACTAACGCATTACACTTACCGAGTTACTGTACACCAACACGCTACTTACAGCACACTAACGCATTACACTTACCGAGTTACTGTACACCAACACGCTACTTACAGCACACTAACGCATTACACTTACCGAGTTACTGTACACCAACACGCTACTTACAGCACACTAACACATTACACTTACTGAGTTACTGTACACCAACACGCTACTTACAGCACACTAACACATTACACTTACCGAGTTACCATACACCAACACGCTACTTACAGTACACTACACTTACCGAGTTACCATACACCAACACGCTACTTACAGCACACTAACACATTACACTTACCGAGTTACTGTACACCAACACGCTACTTACAGTACACTAACACATTACACTTACTGAGTTACTGTACACCAACACACTACTTACAGTACACTAACGCATTACACTTACTGAGTTACTGTACACCGACACACTACTTACAGTACACTAACACATTACACTTACTGAGTTACTGTACACCAACACACTACTTACAGCACACTAACACATTACACTTACTGAGTTACTGTACACCAACACACTACTTACAGCACACTAACACATTACACTTACTGAGTTACTGTACACCAGCACACTACTTACAGTACACTAACACATTACACTTACTGAGTTACTGTACACCAACACTACTTACAGCACACTAACACATTACACTTACTGAGTTACTGTACACTGACACACTACTTACAGCACACTAACACATTACACTTACTGAGTTACTGTACACCAACACACTACTTACAGCACACTAACACATTACACTTACTGAGTTACTGTACACTGACACACTACAGCTTTATTGAACACTGTAACAGAGGGGATCTTATTTACATCGTATAAAGTTTCTCACTGCTTTTCCAGTGCACCCGTGAGGTTCCATGCATAGCCACACCTCCAGAGCATCCATGGGCCAGTGAACAAGTAGCAGGACATTGCATGTCCCACCACTTTTCAGTCATCCCAGTGACCTCACAACACTCCCCGGCCGTCCCTGGGGCTGCGTCCTTTCCCTTAGGGCACCAGAGCAGAGAGACCGAACACTGTGTCCTCCTCTCCAGTGCACAGCATAACTCTATGGAGCACATCCATAGCCCAATACACCAGTAGTAGGACACTACACCAGCGTTCAATGTTCAATCCCCCAGGTGACCTCACAAAGCACCTCACCCCTCCACGGTGCCTCCACACCCGGATTCATTGGTTGTCTGGTCGCTCATTCTGAGTCAATTCATGACACCTTTGCAGCGTTTGGCGGCACGGACATGGTGATAAGGGCAGTTGCCGCAACATCGCAAGTCGTTCTTGTCGTGCTCCACAAACAGATGGTCGTCAGTCTGTGTTGGCCACCATTCTTCTTTTGGCTGTTCAGGGGCACCGTCCCAGTTCTGACAGCAGGGTGGCACTGGCGTAAAAGATGACTCGGTCCATCACTGAACACATTAACAGAGGAGAACTACAGTCACCCAGACTAGGGTTGCCACCCATCCCGTAAAATACAGAATCGTTCTTTATTTGGCAATTAAATGTTACTCGATTTTTTCCATATTTCCATACAGGTCCGCAAATTTGTTCCGTATTTCCCTACAGGTCCGTAAATATGTTCCGTATTTCCATACAGGTCCATAAATTTCTTCCGTATTTCAATACAGGTCCGTAAATTTGTTTGTATATTCATACAGGTCCGTAAATTTATTCCGTTTTCCATAAAGGTCCGTAAATATGTTTCGTATTTCCATACAGGTCCGTAAATTTGTTTCGTATTTCCATAAAGGTCCGTAAATATGTTTCGTATTTCCATACAGGTCCGTAAATATGTTCCGTATTTCCATACAGGTTTGTAAATTTATTCCGTTTTCCATAAAGGTCCGTAAATATGTTTCGTATTTCCCTACAGGTCCGTAAATTTGTTCCGTATTTCCCTACAGGTCCGTAAATTTGTTCCGTATTTCCCTACAGGTCCGTAAATTTGTTCCGTATTTCCCTACAGGTCCGTAAATTTGTTCCGTATTTCCCTACAGGTCCGTAAATTTGTTCCGTATTTCCGTAAATGTCCGATATACACTTCTGACACACACACACGAATGATCACAGCTCCTCCCACCCCCGGACTCAGCTCAAACACGGGACGCCCTTTTTTCCGAATTACTGTAAATATCCAATAAACACGTGTCACATGATTGATCACACTCTCCCCCAAACAGCCCCACCCCCTGGGGATCAAAACTATTTCTAACACGTCACTCACACATGAACACGCCCCCCGTGGAGCATCACCAGACATTCTGGACAACTGACAAGTCACAACCAAGCGTTCATCTCGGTGCTGAGCACGGTGCCTCCACACACGGATTCGTTGGTCGTCTCCACCAAGACCAAAGCAGGACTCTACATTGAAGATGACCCGCTACCATTCGGAGTCACTCCATGACAGTCTGGCATGACAGCACTGCAGTCGTTTGGCAACATTGCCGTGGTGCTGAGGTGCTGACGTGGTCGGGAAGCAGGCATGTCTCCATGGGTGAAGAACCAGTAGTGGGACACCACAGTATAATAATTCAAGGTGCATAATAGGTGCATAATAATTCAAGATTCGTTTCAACAAATTTTGTGCCAATTCTGTTCATCAATGCAAATCATCATCATCATCATCATCATCATCATCATGAATAATATTCCTGAGCCAACGCGTGCAGAATCTGCCAAGAGGTAACCGGAGCATATAGAACCGAGAAAATACAGGCAAGGAATTACACGGTGTTACAGATCCTACAGATTCCGACAGATTTCCAAAGCCTAACTGGACGACCAGCCTTCATAACTCTAATAATGACAAATCTATTCATTAATTTAGATTTTTAATTAACTAGCAATTAGCAAAGAACATCTGTGGAGAGAAAACCACTGGATGCCCCTCATCCAGCTACGACCACAACACCTGGCAGACGCATTGTCGCGTGCGTGAACTGCCTCTTAAGCGAAGCAGCAAAAAAAACACGAAATAAATAAAGCCAATAAATCCGTCACGGCTTCGGCGGCGCACGAATAATTGGCCCTTGCCTACAGTTACCGCGTCTGCTTTTACCATCAATAACTAAGAGCAGCCATAACATCTCAATCGGGTTTAAGAGTGCAGGACGGCCCAGTGAAACCCAACGCCCTTCAGATGTGGCCAGCCCTGGCTTAAATTGAGCAGCAGAGGCCCAGAGATGTGGATAATGGGCACACCGCAGGCTGATGGGCACAGGCAGCTGACAGAGCGCTGCGTCTTAGCCCTTCCATTCCACGCTGCGGGAGCAGAAAACTGGAGCGAGGGATCCATTAGAGGAGAAGGAAACAGCAGTCAACAGGGCCCATGCTCCAGTGATTTATGCGCTCAATAAGAGGTGCGAGGTGCATTTCTCTCCATCCTGCCGCTTTAGCCATGATGCCCCGAGCAAGTGGTGGGACTGTAAAGAGGAGCTTGATGCTGCCACTCAGGGGGGAAGGGACCCCGCTCTCTGACAGGCTTCACCACACTTGTTAAAAGTGAGCATCTGGAAACTGACCCGGGACCCAGGAAGCTGAGTAACCAGGTAGCTTTAGTGATGAGTCATTAAAAAGAACAGCTGCACCCAGAAGGAGGTGCGGGAGTGCGGTGGTGTTGGGAAGGAGGACAAAGGTGACCAGGATCAATAACTGATGATAAGTTTAGACTGATATGATCAATATTTATTGAGCTACACATACAGAAGTCTGTCTCTCAGTATGGTGTCGGGCCGCCATGTTGGCTAACCCAACACGCCAGACGTCTCGGTATGGAGCTGTAGAGGTTCCTAATGCTGTCCTGTGATAATCCATCCCATGCAGCTTGAACATCCTCACACAGTTCCTGCAGATGGTGCGGTAGGGGTGGAGGTGGAGTGACACCAGGCCTTCTGGACGTGTGACAACAAACCGTTCATCTCGGTGCTGACCACGGTGCCTCCACACACGGATTCGTTGGGCATCTCCACCAAGACTGAAGCGGGACTCGTCACTGAAGATGACCCGCTGCCATTCTGAGTCCCTCCATGACAGTCTGGTACGACACCACTGCAGTGTTTGGTGACGGTGACGTGGTGTTAAGGACAGTCGTGGTAACGGTCTGTGTGCATGTAGTCTTGCGTGGTGCAGCCGTCTGCCGATGGTGCTGCAGGATGACTCATGGAGGACACCACTGCTCGCTGGATGTCTGGAACGGTGGCTGTTGGGTCAGTCAGGTACAGAGATAAGGCCCGTCCTTCTTATGTCACATGTGGAGCCATGTGTGAAACTTGAATCTTCCGCATGTCTCGCAATGTCAAACCCACCCATCAGGTTTCATGCCCGTCGGCTGATTCGTTCTGGGTGGCGGTGAGGATGCTTGTAATAAACTGATGGTTAGGGATGTTTTGGTTAACACCAAGAACCTATAGGAACCTATATGCCCTCCAGTGCTGAAGAAAAGCTCCAGCGAGACCCTCGCCCCACTAATGCAGCACGCTCCATTTCATGCTGGCAGGCGACGCGCACCTGAAAGGTCTCTAGCACACGGGTTTCAAAGCAGGGTAATTACGGTAAGAGCTTGTTTTGTCTAAGGTGCCTCGTAGCTGGTCTTTGAGGCGCAGGCTGTACCATTCATGCCCTGCAGCTGAAACAACAGCCGGGCACGCGGCTGTGCCGTATCCTTTGTTCAAATTGCAGCCGGATTGCTGGGAAATAACGGCAATTTTCTTCTATTAGCGTGTAATGTTCTCCGCGCATTAACTAATTAGCCTACCGGATGGCAGCCGCGTCTTGGGCCGCGGGTTTGTACGTTTACACTGGCCGTGTTACACAATCCCAGCGTCTCGCTACAACAGCGGTGTGACCCAGAGAGACTGAAACGCCGGCACGAGCCGACTACAGATAGGGCTGGAAATCTAAGCATGGAAAAACATCCCAGGAACAGGACGGAGCAGGGAAATCGGGAAGGTGTTTGAGGTTTGGAAGCGCAATAGGTGAGCATGGTTTTGCTTTCCAAGTCGAAGTCCTCGAGGGGTGAACGGACTCTACCGCTATGCATGTCCTGATGTTTGTGGACGCCTGCTCATCTGGCGTTCAGGCAGCGGTTACCGTATCAGCTCCTCTGGGAAAGCTTTGCATTAGCTGTTGGAACATTGCTGTGTGGACTTGATAGCATTCAACCACAAGAGCACTGATGAGTAGTTCTGAATCACAAACACCATTTTCACTCATCCCAAAGACGTTCCTTCACGTCAGGGAACACCGTTCCATTTTTCCAAGGTCTAATTCCTATTGTACCCCATTCCATTGATGGTCTATTAGCAAAGCCTTCATCCCATAGATGTCCCTTCACTCCAGAGACCACCGTTCCATTTTTCCAAGGTCCAATTCCTATTGTACCCCATTCCATTGCGGTTCTATTAGCTAAGCCTTCATCCCATAGATGTCCCTTCACTCCAGAGAACACCGTTCCATTTTTCCAAGGTCCAATTCCTATTGTACCCCATTCCATTGGGGTTCTATTAGCTAAGCCTTCATCCCATAGATGTCCCTTCACTCCAGAGACCACCGTTCCATTTTTCCAAGGTCTAATTCCTATTGTATCCCATTCCATTGATGGTCTATTAGCTAAGCCTTCATCCCATAGACGTCCCTTCACTCCAGAGAACACCATTCCATTTTTCCAAGGTCCAAATGCCCCAACTGGCATTTCCCAGCAGGATAACCCTGCCCAAACATGACCAGGGATTCCCAGGAACGCCTTGGCCAGACTGTAACACCGAGACACCACATTTACCACCAGTTGACCGTTTATGGGAGCAGCTGGGATGCCAGCTTCAGCATCCTACGAGAGTGCAGGATCTGCAGACCCAGCTTCAACATCGGTGGGCAGCTGTGCTACAGTAGGCCATAAGGAACCTGTATGCCTCCTAGCCCAACCGTATCCAGACTGGAGTCGGCCCCCCCAACACTGTTCTAGATCCTACTTTTAGTTGGACGGTAGACTGATGCTTAGGGTCAGCTACACTCACACTTGATTATCATCCAATGGATTGGACCTCCTGACCTTCATTACCCAACTGATCGTTCTAGAGGTTCTATGAAGATCATAGTTTTGGTCATTTATATACTTGGCATTTTGCAATAGCTAAGGTGAGGTAGTATCTTAAGAAGGATGTAACGTTCTAGATAATTCTTGGTGTTTAGCCCTAGTTGAGAATGCTATTAGCTGAGGTGATGCATTAATGGAGAGGTCATGTTCTAGATAGTTCTTGACATTTAGCACTGGGTCAGAACAGTAGCAGCTGATGATGTATTCAATTATATAATGTTCTAGGTAGTACTTGATATTTTGCAGTAGCTAATGCTAACACCCGAGTTAGTATATTAACAGGAGTGTAATGTTCTAGATAGTTCTGTCTTTAGCACTGGGTCAGAATGCTATTAGCTGAGGTGATGCATTAAAGGGGAGGTCATGTTCTAGATAGTTCTGCATTTAGCACTGGGTCAGAAGGATAGCTAAGGTGAGGTATTAAAGAAGAGGTCATGTTCTAGATAATTCTGCGTTTAGCACTGGCCCAGAATGCTAACAGCTGAGGGGATGTGGTAAACATATGAAGTTCTAGATAGTACTTTTTTTGCAGTACCTAATGCTAAAGGTTGAGTTAGTTTATTAACAGGGGTGTAGTGTTCTAGATAACTGTGTTTAGCACTGGGTCAGAATGCTATTAGCTGTGGTGATGTGTTAAAGGAGAGGTAATGTTCTAGATAATTCTGTGTTTGGCACTGGGTCAGAATGCTATTAGCTGTGGTGATGTGTTAAAGGAGAGGTAATGTTCTAGATAATTCTGTGTTTGGCACTGGGTCAGAATGCTATTAGCTGAGGGGACGTTTCCAAGGGGAGGTCATGTTCTAGATAGTTGTGTGTTTAGCACTGGGCCAGAATGCTATTAGCTGAGGTGATGTATTAGAGGAGAGGTAATGTTCTAGATAGTTGTGTGTTTAGCACTGGGTCAGAATGCTATTAGCTGAGGTGATGCATTAAAGGAGAGGTAATGTTCTAGATAGTTCTGTGTTTAGCACTGGGTCAGAATACTATTAGTGGAGGTGATGCATTAAAGGGGAGGTCATGTTCTAGATAGTTCTGTGTTTAGCACTGGGTCAGAATGCTATTAGCTGAGGTAATGTATTAAAGGAGAGGTAATGTTCTAGATAATTCTGTGTTTGGCACTGGGTCAGAATGTTATTAGCTGAGGGGAAGTTTTGAAGGAGAGGTCATGTTCTAGATAGTTCTGTGTTTGGCACTGGGTCAGAATGCTATTAGCTGAGGTGATGCGTTAAAGGAGAGGTAATGTTCTAGATAGTTGTGTGTTTAGCACTGGGTCAGAATGCTATAAGCTGAGGTGATGCGTTAAAGGAGAGGTAATGTTCTAGATAATTCTGTGTTTGGCACTGGGTCAGAATGCTATTAGCTGTGGTGATGTGTTAAAGGAGAGGTAATGTTCTAGATAATTCTGTGTTTGGCACTGGGTCAGAATGCTATTAGCTGAGGGGACGTTTCCAAGGGGAGGTCATGTTCTAGATAGTTCTGTGTTTAGTACTGGATCAGAATGCTATAAGCTGAGGTGATGCGTTAAAGGAGGTCCTGTTCTATTTACATAAACATTCCCAGAATGATTAAAGGTGGATGAACAGCCGCGGCTGGTGAAAGCAGCTGATGAAGATCTCCTGAGAACCGTTAAATGCGCCGCAAACCTAATAACCTAAACACGGCCAAACATTAACCCCGTTTAACCGGCGCTTATAAAGTTTAGGAGCTTTCCTAAGACCACGTCACGCATGGCTTGAGACGCTGGCTGTCGTTAGCGTGTGATTAGAAGAAAGCTCAGTGAAACGGTTCCCTCCGACGCAGGAACCGCTTTAATCTCATTGTTTCCATAAACATCTGGGTTATCACGCATGGCCTGCTTCCCGGCGTCAAAATAAACAAGATGGAGGAATAAAATCCAGCCCTTATTTACATCCCTCTGCCAGAAAGTAGCACAGACGTAAACACAAACAAACACGTGCTCGCTCGCCAGTCCGCTTCCTGCTGGATCGCTGGGAAAGCCGCCGTAATTCCCATGTCCTTCTCCGAAGTCATTCATGTTTAGGCAACAAGATCTTCACCTTCTAATTTGCTTTTCAAGAACCAAAACAGATGATCTCCTCCGTCAGTAGATCCTTTCTCCTGCTCCCTAATTAGTCCCAGCTCCAGTGTACGATATCTCCGCTATTCCGGAGCCCTTCGTGTACTGCCACCAGGATGCCTCTCACTTTCCGAAGACTGTTGGTGACGGACTAAAGCAGCCCTGAGAGAGAACCTGGCCTATGGAGTAGACCCCAGAGATGGATGGTTTCACATAGAACCAGGACTATCCAAAGCCTGCATCCAAACTCCCAAATCATAAATCAATAATTTGGCAAAACGATCCAGTTCCCCACATTCCACAATTCCGAATCAGTCAAGGTTTGACTACTGACTACTGACACTGAACCAGGAGTCTCAGCAAGCATGCTCCCAAGGTCACTCCATTCTCAGACAAGAACTAGAGAACCATATTACTACAACATGGCAGGCTGATCTGAAAGAGTCAGAAAGCTAACAGCTCAGGTGACATAATAACAGACACAATGTTCTAGATAGTACTTGGCTTTTTGCAATAGCTAATGCTAACAACTGAGGTAGTATTTCAAGAAGGAGGCAATGTTCTAGATAATTCTTGGTGTTTAGCCCTGGTTGAGAATGTTAACAGCTGAGGTGATGCATTAATGGAGATGTAATATTCTAGATAGTTCTTGACATTTAGCACTGGGTTAGAACAGTAATAGCTGATGTATTCACTGATAATGTTCTAGATAGTACTTGACATTTTGCAGTAGCTAAAGGCTGAGTTAGTATATTAACGGGAGTGTAATGTTCTAGATAGTTCTGTGTTTAGCACTGGTCAGAATGCCATTGGCTGAGGTGATGCATTAAAGGAGAGGTCATGTTCTAGATAGCTCTGTGTTTAGTACTGGTCAGAATACTATTAGTGGAGGTGATGTATTAAAGGAGAGGTCATGTTCTAGATAGTTGTGTGTTTAGCCCTGGGTCAGAATGCTAACAGCTGAGGGGATATATTTAACAGAGATAATGTTCTAGATAGTTCTTGGCTTTTAATAGAAGTTATTACAGGCTACGTTTCAGTCATGGGGGACTCTGTTTTGCCTGGTGGGCTTACTTTGGCCCACTGTGGTGAGAAAAACATGGTGATTGTGTAAGTATTCAGATCAACATCCACGGAAACGGAGCCAGGGAGAACACAGAACATATCAGTCATTGCTCTTGATTATGCAAAAGACTGATGAGGGCTAAAGAGGAAACGAGGGTTAAAGGTTAAATAGGAAAAAAATAAATAAACACACACATCCCAACAACAACAACACAATCCATTCCAGGAAATCCGGAATTATGTTGCTCTCTTTTGGACTCCCACATGATTATGAGCTCTTGATTAAGACTTTCAGCTCAGTGATGTGGTTTTGTGTTTATTAGACCAGGATCATTCAGCTCTTCATCTACTTGTTGTCCTGCATCTTGAGTGAAGCAGTATGAAGGCAGTGTTGGGGTTACTCCAGTATTCCCATACTATCCCATACTCTCCCATACCATCAGATACTATCCCATACTCTCCCATACAATCAGATACTATCCCATACTCTCCCATACAATCAGATACTATCCCATACTCTCCCATACAATCAGATACTCTCCCATACTATCCCATACAATCAGATACTATCCCATACTATCCCATACAATCAGATACTATCCCATACTATCCCATACAATCAGATACTATCCCATACCATCCCATACAATCAGATACTATCCCATACCATCCCATACAATCAGATACTCTCCCATACTCTCCCATACAATCAGATACTATCCCATACTCTCCCATACAATCAGATACTATCCCATACTCTCCCATACAATCAGATACTATCCCATACTCTCCCATACAATCAGATACTCTCCCATACTATCCCATACAATCAGATACTATCCCATACTATCCCATACAGTCCCATACAATCAGATACTATCCCATACTATCCCATACAATCAGATACTATCCCATACCATCCCATACAATCAGATACTCTCCCATACTCTCCCATACAATCAGATACTCTCCCATACAATCAGATACTCTCCCATACAATCAGATACTATCCCATACTCTCCCATACAATCAGATACTCTCCCATACAATCAGATACTCTCCCATACAATCAGATACTATCCCATACTCTCCCATACAATCAGATACTATCCCATACTCTCCCATACTCTCCCACACAATCAGATACTATCCCATACTCTCCCACACTCTCCCATACAATCAGATACTATCCCATACTATCCCATACTCTCCCATATAATCAGACACCATCCCATACTCTCCCATACCATCAGATACTATCCCATACTCTCCCATACAATCAGATACTATCCCATACTCTCCCACACTCTCCCATACAATCAGATACTATCCCATACTCTCCCACACTCTCCCATACAATCAGATACTATCCCATACTCTCCCATATAATCAGACACCATCCCATACTCTCCCATACAATCAGATACTATCCCATACTATCCCATACTCTCCCACACTCTCCCACACTCTCCCATACAATCAGATACTATCCCATACTCTCCCATACAAATCCGATGCTATCCCATACTCTCCCATGCAATCCCATACCATCAGCTACTATCCCATACTATCCCATACAATCAGATACTATCCCATACTGTCCCATACTATCCCATACTGTCCCATACAATCAGATACTATCCCATACAATCAGATACTATCCCATACAATCAGATACTATCCCATACTCTCCCATACTATCCCATACAATCAGATACTATCCCATATAATCAGATACAATCCCATACTGTCCCATACAATCAGATAAAATCCCATACTGTCCCATACAATCAGATACAATCCCATACTGTCCCATACAATCAGATACTATCCCATACTCTCCCACACTCTCCCATACAATCAGATACTATCCCATACTCTCCCATACCATCAGATACTATCCCATACTCTCCCATACAATCCCATACTCTCCCAAACAATCAGATACTATCCCATACTATCCCATACAATCAGATACTATCCCATACAATCAGATACTATCCCATACAATCAGATACTATCCCATACTGCCCCATACAATCAGATACTATCCCATACTGTCCCATACTATCCCATACTGTCCCATACAATCAGATACTATCCCATACTGTCCCATACTATCCCATACTGTCCCATACAATCAGATACTATCCCATACTGTCCCATACTATCCCATACAATCAGATACTATCCCATATAATCAGATACAATCCCATACAATCAGATACTATCCCATACTGTCCCATACTGTCCCATACAATTAGATACTATCCCATACAATCAGATACTATCCCATACAATCAGATACTATCCCATACTGTCCCATACAATCAGATACAATCCCATACTGTCCCATACAATCAGATACAATCCCATACTGTCCCATACAATCAGATACTATCCCATACTCTCCCACACTCTCCCATACAATCCGATACTATCCCATACTCTCCCATGCAATCCCATACCATCAGATACTATCCCATACTCTCCCATACTCTCCCATACAATCAGATACTATCCCATACTATCCCATACAATCAGATACTATCCCATACAATCAGATACTATCCCATACAATCAGATACTATCCCATACAATCAGATACTATCCCATACTGCCCCATACAATCAGATACTATCCCATACTGCCCCATACAATCAGATACTATCCCATACAATCAGATACAATCCCATACTGTCCCATACTATCCCATACAATCAGATACAATCCCATACTGTCCCATACAATCAGATACAATCCCATACTGTCCCATACTGTCCCATAAAATCAGATACAATCCCATACTGTCCCATACTGTCCCATACTATCCCATACAATCAGATACAATCCCATACTGTCCCATACAATCAGATACAATCCCATACTGTCCCATACTGTCCCATAAAATCAGATACAATCCCATACTGTCCCATACTGTCCCATAAAATCAGATACAATCCCATACTGTCCCATACAATCAGATACAATCCCATACTGTCCCATACTATCCCATACAATCAGATACAATCAGCAGTGAGAGGCCGGGTTCAGTAGTGTGGTCTGAGCAGGCCACCCTGCTGAACCCTACAGGGCCCTTGAGATAGAGGGATACAGAGGACCTGGCAGAATCTTGGAATGTATTGGTGGGCACAGTTGAGAGACCACCCCTCATTTGTTTGACTATCCCATACAATCAGATACTATCCCATACTGTCCCATACAATCAGATACTATCCCATACTGTCCCATACAATCAGATACAATCCCATACTGTCCCATACCGTCCCATACAATCAGATACAATCCCATACTGTCCCATACAATCAGATACAATCCCATACTGTCCCATACAATCAGATACAATCCCATACTGTCCCATACTCTCCCATACAATCAGATACAATCCCATACAATCAGATACAATCCCATACTGTCCCATACCGTCCCATACAATCAGATACTATCCCATACAATCCCATACAATCAGATACTATCCCATACAATCCCATACAATCAGATACAATTCCATACTCTCCCATACAATCAGATACAATCCCATACTGTCCCATACAATCAGATACAATCAGCAGTGAGAGGCCGGGTTCAGTAGTGTGGTCTGAGCAGGCCACCCTGCTGAACCCTACAGGGCCCTTGAGATAGAGGGATACAGAGGACCTGGCAGAATCTTGGAATGTATTGGTGGGCACAGTTGAGAGACCACCCCTCATTTGTTTGACTATCCCATACAATCAGATACAATCCCATACTGTCCCATACAATCAGATACCATCCCATACTGTCCCATACAATCAGATACTATCCCATACTGTCCCGTACTCTCCCATACAATCAGATACAATCCCATACTGTCCCATACAATCAGATACAATCCCATACAATCCCATACTCTCCCATACTCTCCCATACAATCAGATACTACCCCATACAATCCCATACAATCAGATACTATCCCATACTATCCCATACAGTCCCATACAATCAGATACTATCCCATACAATCAGATACTATCCCATACTGTCCCATACCGTACCATACAATCAGATACAATCCCATACTGTCCCATACAATCAGATACAATCCCATACTGTCCCATACAATCAGATACTCTCCCATACAATCAGATACAATCCCATACAATCAGATACAATCCCATACTGTCCCATACCGTCCCATACAATCAGATACTATCCCATACAATCCCATACAATCAGATACAATTCCATACTCTCCCATACAATCAGATACAATCCCATACTGTCCCATACAATCAGATACAATCCCATACTGTCCCATATTCTCCCATACAATCAGATACTATCCCATACTGTCCCATACAATCAGATACAATCCCATACTGTCCCATACCGTCCCATACAATCAGATACAATCCCATACTGTCCCATACCGTCCCATACAATCAGATACTATCCCATACTGTCCCATACAATCAGATACAATCCCATACTGTCCCATACTATCCCATACTGTCCCATGCAAACGCCTGATGGCTTCTCTCAATTTGGCCTGGAATGAATTTAGAGCATTATTCTGTTTTACTCTCTAAACCCCAAAGAAATCTGTACCAAGTGAGTAAAAGCAAGGACCCCAGCATGCTGAGGAGAAATCCCATGCCATTAGCTAGATAGATGGTTCTAGATAGTTCTTGAGTTTAGCACTGGTTCAGAGTCCGAACAGCTGAGCTGTGGTTCAACTGTACTGTAACCTAAACCAATCCACATGTGTCAACATAATTACCACAACCCCAGGACACAGAGAGGACTCGTTGTTCGTCTGGGGAGCAATGCGATTAGAAGAGGACAAAGTATATGCACTACTGGAACATGCGACTTTAGTGCCAGGTTACGAGAGCTGAACGAGGGCTAGTTAAAGAGAGAAGGAAAGACAGGCAGAGAGCACGGACGGAGAGTAAGGGTAAACAAAGAACAGAAGGGGAGTTAATGTGGTTGGACCGTGCGGTTTATGGCCCCGTGATGCGATAAGCGTTATTTCCCTTGAGGAACTCGCTTGTGTTGCCTGCTCTCCTGCTTTTCCCCACAACTCCAGCTCCGTGTACCCTCTCCAAAAAGGGTTCAGGGGGCTTGTTTGTTTTTCTTGCGGTTTTAAAACTCGCCTCCGCCACAATAAATCCCTCATGACGCCGTTAAGATTTTTAGGAGGTTTTTTTTTTTTCCCCACCCCTCTCATAATCTTGCGGTCCGGTCTGGGTCTGGTGGAAGTGGTCACCCCCTCCCACCTCCAACCCACCCACCCCGCTTCCACCAAATTAAATTACTGTGGTGCCAAAGAACGGCATCGCTCATCTTGCTGCCACATTGCACCAGGAAGAGAGATGGGCACGGTTCAAAGAGCCTGCAGTGTCGGGAGATGCGGTCAGGGAATGAGGCGGAGCTGCCCGTTTCATTGGGAACAGCCGTCAGGCCGAGGAGAGGGATGAGAGAGAATGAAGAGGAGGGAGCATGGAGGTCAGGCGGGTTCAGCGTTGCTCTAGATTGCAATAGATGGCCGTGGCCAGAGACGGGACTGGCCTGTCAGTGCTATAACATGGTGGAAGGCCTACAGAGCTGGACGTTGACTAGCCAAGCTGGAGGAAGGATGCATGGTCAGCCCTGGTCCTGCAGGGTTTTGGTCCAGTATGGTCCTTTCGAATCAACTTCAAACATGACTCAGCAGTGAGAGGCCGGGTTCAGTAGTATGGTCTGAGCAGGCCACCCTGCTGAACCCTACAGGGCCCTTAAGCTAGAGCAGGGGTGCACAACTTCTTTTAACCAAGGGCCAATTTCATATTAACACCTACACCAGAGGGCCACACATTTTGACAGGGGGGGGGGGGGGGAGTTGGCAGTGTTCCGCAATGTCATCAAACTTCCCAATGAATTTAAAGTGGCAGCATTATTTATATTAAAAATGCATCAGCACTTCCTTACGTGGGCAGGATTGACAGTTTTACCGGGCCGTATGTTGTGCACCCCTGAGCTAGAGGGATACAGAGGACCTGAGAGAGTCTTGGAATGTATTGGTAGGCATAATTGTGAGACCACTCCTCATTGTTTGACCCTCCTGTCACATTCCAGCCCAAAATCATCCCCTTTCAGCCAGTAGAGGCTCTGGAATATCATTGCACTAACGCTTTCTCATGATGCCTGATAACTTCCATGAAAGATATGGATGTGTGGAAATGATGACCAATCTGATGTGTTCATGCGTGATTCCATTTAATTCCATTTACATCTATGGCATTTAGCTGATGATGTGATCCAGAGCGACTTACAAGGCTATTAGGTAATACTGGAACTGTCCCAAAAAAACAAACACCACCAGTAGTGATGAATAAACAAGTAAACTGGAATGCTGAATAAAGTTACTCCATGATGCAAAACAAGTTACTTAATGTCCCTCAGAACGAGCCCGTCCGAATGCTGCTTCGCATGTTGCAAGTACAACAACGCCATGAATAGCCGTCGGGAGATCCAGCGCGACGAACTAGACACATGGCGTTATTGCATGTGCAGCGGCATAAAAAAAACAAAAAAAAACAAAAAGGCATTCTACTTTTTTTTTAGTTATTTTATTATTGCTGTATTTAAAGTTTTACTGCTGTTCACAATTTCTATTAGAAATTCTATTAGATATATTATTTCTTCAGTGCCCTGTGCCCAGCAGGTGGCGCTTGACGTCAGGTGGAGTAAGGAATCTACGGTTCTGGTAAGAGTGAAAAAATCTAAGCAAATAAATGCAAGACCAGAACAGCGTGCACACCAAACATCGTGTGGTTCCTTTGTTCTTTCCAGTTCACCCTGACCCCCCACTTGTCGCACTACACATAAATTACATCATATATAAAAGGTGCGTGTGTGCATTTAACGTGGCGATTGAATTTGGGACCTCCAGTTCCAGTAGTACCCGTTAATGTACTATAGGTAGGGAAAGGTAGTGTTAGGAGTCACTCAGACTGGGACTCGCACCCCAGTTCCTTTTAGGAGTTTCAGCAGTTTCTTTGTTCTTGACTTTTCCAGTCCACCCTAAGCGATGCATTGGTGGTGCGGGGCCTTACTTGGGGCACCAGAATGCAACTGAAGCTTCAACTCCAACCTCTGTCCCTCACTGTTCCATGAAAACCATTTTTTTTGATGCAACACTGAAAGCTTCTTGGAGCCACCGGCTTCTAACGTCCATGTGAAATTCCAAATATGCTGGGGTCATAGAACTGACTCCCCATCAGAATTAAAACCACAGAGCATCTAGGCTTGTACACAGACGAGTCTGACCTCCACACTTATCATAAACACACCACTAGAGCATTGCCCTATCTTTGGCAACCGAGGAGCAGCTGGAGGGTTAGGTGCCTAACCCCTGCTAACTTCTGATCACAAGACTGGTTCCCTAACCTTTGGCACACAACCCAAGAGGGTCACTAGTGTTTAAGTCTCTACACCAGGTACAAAGAGACAGTTCACATCTCCTCCTTGCCCACACTGTCTTGGGAATTATATACCTCTCTTGGGAAAGCATATTCCAGACCTTTCAGAGGGAAGGGCAGCATATACGGCAGATCAAGATTCCAACACATACACTTACACACACTCATGCAAACCGGAAGACGGGTCCTGTGCAGGACACACCCGTATTGCTCAATGTATATTACAATCTGTGGTCTCAACAGTGTACAATGCATAACTGTTGCGATGAGCATCATAGAGAATGGACATGCTATTAATGATGCCAGCTAATGCAACCACACAGTTCAAACACCAAACGATCAGCACCAACCAGCACCTCACTCCCGCACTCCTCCTGCCTCCTAGCTCCAGTGAAAGCTTGAGCTTTTAGACTCCATCGCTGTGCCATGTTGATTCATTACCCCGGCCGGTCTCAGTCTGCCACCCATCTTAGAAGGATTTGACTTCTTACCTGTTCTGCTGCTTTCATGTGCTGACGTTCCAACGTTCTGCTTTTCCCTCTTTCCCACCACCAGTTCGAACCCGGTTCCATCGTCCAGATAGTAGGCCCATGACGTCCATATCCGGTGGGATCTGTGCAGGTCTGAATGCTTCAAGGCCTGGGCCCAGGACATGGCCTACGACAGAGGCTCGTTATATCTTGAGATTTGTTATCCTTCAAGTTGTCCACCTGGCTGAAGATTAAAACATGGCTTCCCTTCACTGAGGCCTTATGAGTCTTTCTGGCATTTAATATTTAATATTAAGCTTTAATATGACATGGAGTGTCCAAAACCAGCCCAGGGAAATGCAAGAGGAGTAGGTAGAGGTCAAAGGGCGAGGCAAAAGTGTGCACCGACAAACGATGGCAACGTTGCATAGGCCTGAACAAACAAACGGGGTCTATGCAACAGGTTAATGAGAATCAGGTGATCAGAACACCAGTGAGAAGCTTCTAGAGGTCATGTGACTGTGACATGTGAGCTAGGAGGATTATGGGTATTGGAGTTCGTAGAGTCCAGACGTGTGACAGATGCTTAAGTTCAAATATTGCTTCATTTTTTTACAGTGTTTATTAAAATTGTGTCCAAACTATTATAAGAATATGAAATCATGGACCCAGTATCATAAATCGAATGGAATTGGAGGCTGAGTATACCGTTACAGCCCTACAGTTTATGAAATCATTAATCATAAAGATGGTGCTGAAACAAGTGCCAAGGTGATCGTCATGTAGCCATTGGGAAAACATCATAGAGCAGAAAAGCTGTTTGTGTTCTAGGACATCTAAAAACCAGACGTCTGCCCGATTCATTGTTTTACAATCCACTCATCATCTAAGCCACTTTTCCTCCTGGAGCCTGGGAGTGTGGAAGGCTCACCGGGAGAAAGAGGCCATGGATAGGTCGCCAGTGCACTGCACCGGACCCTGAAAACCCTGGACATGTGGCCAGTATATCACACTGGACCCTGGAAATTGTGGACAGGTCACGAATCCACCACCCTGGAAACCCTGGACAGGTCACCAGTTCATCACCCTGGAAAGCCATGACGGGTTGCCAGTCCATCACCCTCGGCTTTGAAAACCCTTGACAGTTCACCAGTCCATCTCCCTGGAGCCTGGAAAGCCTGGACAGGTTGGGAGTATATCACCCTGGACACTGGAAAGCCTGGACAGTTGACCAGTCCATCACTCTGGAACGCCTGGACAGGCCATTAGTCCATTTCCCTGGACCCTGGAAACCCTGAACAGGTAGCCAGTAAATCACCCTGGACATTGGAAACCATGGACAGGTAGGCAGTATAATCACACTGGACCCTGGAAATTTGTGGACAGGTCACAAGTCCACCACACTGGAAACCCTGGACAGGTCACCAGTTCATCACCATGGAAAGCCTTGACAGGTAACCAGTCCATGACCTTGGAGCCTGGAAAACCTGGACAGGTTGCCAGTATACTACCGGGGGCACTGGCAAGCCTGGACAGGTCATCAGTCTATCTCCCTGGACCCTGGAAAGCCTGGACAGGTTATCAGTATATCACCCTGGTCTCTGGAAATTGTGGACAGGTCACCAGTCCATCACCCTGGAAAGTCTGGACAGGCCATTAGTCCATCTCACTGGACCCTGGAAAGCCAGGACAGGTTGCCAGTATAATGGCCCTCAACCCAGGAAACCATGGACAGGTTGCCAGTATATCACCCTGGACACTGGAAACCCTGGACAGGTTGCCAGTATAATGGCCCTCGACCCAGGAAACCATGGACAGGTTGCCAGTATAATGGCCCTCGACCCAGGAAACCATGGACAGGTTGCCAGTATAATGGCCCTCAACCCAGGAAACCATGGACAGGTTGCCAGTATATCACCCTGGACACTGGAAACCCTGGACAGGTTGCCAGTATAATGGCCATGGATCCAGGAAACCATGGACAGGTTGCCAGTATATCACCCTGGACACTGGAAAGCCTGGACAGGTCAACAGTATAATCGCCCTGGACCCAGGAAACCATGGAGAGGTTGCTCTAAATGGTTATGACTATGCTGCCTAAGACCAGTTTACAACACACTCATCATCTAAGCCACTTATCCTCCTGGATCAGGGAGGGCGAAAAGCTCATCGGGAGAAGCCATGGACACGTGGCCAGTCCATCACGCTAGACCTAGAAAACCCTGGACAGGTCGCTAGTATATCACCCTGGACCCTGGAATTCGTGGCCAGGCTTCGAAAGGCTTTGTGTACATCCCAGCTTCTGAAGAGCGCAGAGGTTTATGGAATTCTCCTTTAGCTCCGGGAGCTGAACGTAAGGGAGAAAACACTTAGCGGAAACAAAATATAGACAGCCACTGCAAGAAGCACAAACATGCCAGAACTAGGAGGAGGTTTTGTCAGGGGGCTGTAAACAGCATGCAGAAAGCTGCAGCAACAATGCTGGGATGTGCTGTGGACATCCAGGCTCACACTGTCAACGTGGAGAGGAACAGGCTGTACCCTGCTGTGGGAACATTCTCAGGGACGTCCGATAGCTCTCACACTCGACGTTGGAACACTTCCTATTCAGTTTAGCAGGAGAACTGCCTAGCCTGCAGAAGGAGACCTGGGTAGGAATGGATTTGCTAGTTTACACATCAGTCAGATGAGGCCTTTTTGAGGTAACTGCCTGTGTGCGGTACACAACGACTGTAGGGAAGGGGAGAATGAAGCTGAACGCTTGTTCCGGGTGTTTGACGGTTCTGGGGTATTTTAAGCCCCTTTCACACCTGCAGCTGTACCTGTAAGCGTTCCAGTGATTTCCCAGCAGGGGCAACGTGTGACAATAGCCAGGACCAGATGAGGCGCATTCCCAGCAAAGCTTCAGGTAGAGATGGGCGATCCAGGTCCGGGAAGTTAAGCCCCCTCCCCGAGGTTTGTTACAGCTTGATAACCCGCCTCTGTGTAGAGTCAAGCGTGAGGAACGGCAGGAACAGAGCTGAAACAGAAGACGACATTTTGATGAATATTTGTCCTTTAACTCGCTGGCATCCAGTGACAACACATCTTTGTGGGCCCCCGTCAGTGGTACCTTTACCCATATGCAGGTGACCCATGCTGTGTGCACTGGTGCCCGAAATGCCATGACAGATGCTGGTAAAAGTCTGGATGGTTCCTTTTGTCTTTGACACAACTCAAGGTCTCAATGTCAGTGGACTCAATGTCAGTGGACTCAATGTCAGTGGACTCAATGTCAATGGACTCAATGTCAGTGGACTCAATGTCAATGGACTCAATGTCAATGGACTCAATGTCAGTGGACTCAATGTCAGTGGACTCAATGTCAGTGGACTCAATGTCAGTGGACTCGATGTCAATGGACTCAATGTCAGTGGACTCGTCTTACCATACCATACATTTCTGTTGTCTGTCAGGCCCTCCATATAACTCAGACCATAGAACTGACTGGGTTTAGACAGTTGACTGATTGTGTAACTGTGATGAGTGATGCCGGTTTCCGGAGTTTTCCGAGCCCATGTGTCGATATTTAACACAGCAAGGTAATGGTTTCTCACGTAGTGCCACCTGAGAGCTTACCTGGTGGTTTCCAGCCTTGGCCTGCCTAGACGGACTGAGATTTCTCCAGATTCCATACATGCACTCATCATAGAAAATATGGCTGCACCCAGAAGGAATCAACCGACTGGAATGAAACTTGGTGGGAAGGTTTGACATAATGAGACGTGCAAACAATGCAGGTTTCATGCCCAACCACGCATGTAACGTAACTCTCAGGGAGACCTACATGAACTACAGAGGGGGAACCAACAGATTGTCCAACCTACACAGAGTGACCCAAGACCCTCGACTGTGGACATTCAGCGAGCAGTGGTGTCCTCCATGAGTCATCCTGTTAGTGCAGCACCATTGGCAGACGGCTGCACCACGCAGGACTACATTCACACAGACCGTTACCACGTCACCGTCACCAAAGACTGCAGTGGTGCCGTACCAGACTGTCATGGAGTGACTCAGAATGGCAGCGGGTCATCTTCAGTGACGAGTCCCGCTTTAGTCTTGGTGGAGACGCCCAACGAATCCGTGTGTGGAGGCACCGTGGTCAGCACCGAGATGAACGGTTTGTTGTCACACGTCCAGAAGGTCTGGTGTCACTCCACCTCCACCCCTACCGCACCATCTGCAGGATCTGTGTAAGGATATTCAAGCTGCATGGGATGGATTATCACAGGACACCATTACGCCCAGAATGGGGTAGTAGATCCAACAATCTAAGATTGAATAATAAAAAGCCGAAATCATAATCTATTATTATAATATCATAGTCTAAGTGTAAATGTGCATTGTCAGTGGCAGGAATGATGAATCTGAGGTCAAGTGGGAAGAACCCAGATGTAGGAGCTATAACGGTGAGTATGCAGCTCTGGGAACTGAGAACGAGTAACTGCAGGTCTGTGCTGTTGGCTCAAGGGACTGTGCAAGTGGGGCTTTGAAACCCATCAATTTACACCATCACTCAGCGGCTCCCCCCGCGACTAAACACAGTCCACCAACACCTGAACCCGCCGAACTGAGTCAAGGACTCCTCAGCTTTCCTCTCCACAGCCTGACATCCAGCACTCAGTGGCTGCCAAATCAGCTTCCTCTTTAGGCGAACCAGAACCACAACAATCTGATGGGTAACAAGAACCGCTTTACTCTGTTTATTAAGGTTCTATATTCATTAATACAGTAATTCAACTTCCAGTAATGAGCCCATTACAAGACGTAACAGAGTACTACCACACTATCACTTCCTCATTAGTGAACCAGGCCAAAACCTCGACGCCGAGGGCAAGAGCCAGACAAATGTTGCTGTTTTTTTTGCAGGAGCAGGACAAATGTTGCCAGTTTTTTGCAGGAGCAGGACAAATTCATGAGTGGGCAGGAGCAGGATATAAAAATCAGGCCTGTGCAGAACTCTGTGGGTCCTGATTTTTTGGGTTTGGGTTCTGGTGGTTTGAGCTAAGGACTCTGAGTGTACAAGATGGTCATTATGATTGACTGCAGGGTTCTGAAGAATGTTCGACATGATGGTTCTGATTGTATGTGTTCAGGGTTCTGAGTAGTTGAGCTAATGGCTTTAATTATTTGAGTTCAGGGGTTTGGGTGTTTGAGTTGAGGGTTCTGAGTGTATAAGATGTGCATTATGATCAATTATGGCTTGATGGTTCTGATTGTGTGATTCAGGGTTCTTAGTGGTTGAGCTTGGGGCTTTGAGTGTTTGAGTTTGGGGTGCCTGGTGTTTGAGTTTAAGGTTCTGAGTGTTTAAGTTTAGAGTTCTGACAATTGGACCTAAAGGTTTTGATTGTGTGAGTTTGGGGTTCTGGCTGATTGAGCTGAGGGTTCTGATTGTGTGAGTTTGGGGTGCTGGGTGTTTGAGGTGAAGGTTCTGATTGTTTGAGTTTAGGGTTCTGACCATTGGACCTAAAGGTTTTGATTGTTTGAGTTTGGGGTTCTGAGCGTTTGAGCTAAGGGTTCTCACTGACTTCAGGCTTCTGGACAAGGCCTTGATTGAATTCAGCGTTCCCAGCGTTTGTGGACTCTGATTGTCTAAGTCCAGGGTTCTAAGTGTTGGAGATGAGGGGTTGTGATAATTTGAGTTTAAGGTTCTAAGTGTATGTGGGCTTGGATTTATAGGTTCAGGGTTCTGAGTGATGGAGAACTGTGCCCAAGCTGATGGTTCTGTATGTTTGAACCGAGGTGTCTGAGATTTCATGCTTGGCCTACATGTTCTATGTGTTTGAGCTTCTGGGTATTTTAGTCAAGGCTTCCAGCATTTCCATTGATGGTTCTGTGTAACTGAAGGTTCTGGGTGTTCTGGGTGTTCAAGGACTCGGCTTGCTTGAGCATGGCTGTTCAAGGGCTCTGTGTAGGGGATCTGGACTCAGCATGAGAGGCCAGAGGCAAGGCCAGAAATAGCCCTGAACGGCTGGACCCAAAAAAGCCTGAAAGCCAAGCGGACCGCGGTGGATCCGAATGAGGTGAGACGGAACACTGGCGCCTACACACACTCACACACAAACCCGCGCTGCCACCATCCCACAGAGAGTCACAGTCGATAGATGGAGCGGGAGATAGACAGAGGGGAAGAAAAACGGAGTGACAGATGGAGAGATAATGCGTGTGGGCAGAAGACAGGCAGCCGCAGGGCCACACGGTGGGCCCATTGTTTCCTAAGAGAGACATGGAGATAGACGGAGCAAGAGAGAGAGAGAGAGAGAGAGAGAGAGAGAGAGAGAGAGAAGGAGAGGAACACTGCAGCAGGAAGGTATAAGCGAGGCCGCAGGCAACAGGCTGCCCGTTATAATCTCCAGCTCATTGATTCGAAAGATACGGGTCGCTGCATTAACGGAGCACCTGCTTTATTTGATCTAACTCGTGCCTCGTTGAATAAAGATTTAGAGGCAGCGCTTAGCGGCTGACGGAGCGACTGCACCCGAAAAAAATGATGCTCAAAGCCCAGAGATGCCATCTCGACAGCCTGCGAGTGAAACCGCGGAGCAAAAGGCTGATTGCCCTGTCAATCACCACTAAGCCCTGATAGAGATCAAGCACTGGCATTGGCAGATGCCAACAGGTGGCAACTCGGCCTCTATCACCGTGTGCCCAGGAAAAACGGACTGCCCTAAAAGCGCTCTGTAATTAGCAGCGCCTGTTTTTAGCAAGCGTCCCCAAAAAAGGCCGAAAGTGTGTTAGTCCTAACTCTCTACGGATGCACCGTGTTCCCTCCAGCCCGGGAACAGAACGGCTGAGATCAGACGCCTCGCAGCTCCACCTGTCGGATGCAGCGCTCAAGCAGTTACATAAACCCGGTTCAAGAGCCGCAGTCTTCATTTGCATTGAAGCCTGAGTGTGAAGCGACAGGAGATCCGGGCAACATCACTCAGCTATGACTTATTAGATCAACAGTATAATACACCAAGCCATTACTCCGTCACTGATATTCATGCACACAGACGAACGCGCTAAAAGCCCCGAGAGCCGACTTCGTTTTTTTTACAGGTGTGGACACTTCATTCAGCTCACACTCCGCAGGCCAAGACCGTAATCACAGCACCTGCACCGCGTATCCGCCGAGAAAAGTTGGGATAGTATGTGAGATGCATGTGAGAAAAGCAGCAACCTGGAAATCGGAACACTGATCTGAAGCAGGATGAGATGTTCCAGAGCATGCCAGTAAATGGAATTGTAAGCTAGAACCTAAAAATACGGAATCGTCCTTTATTTGGGAATTAAATGTGGCATCCCATATTAAACCAATATGGGACGTGATTTGTTCCGTATTTCCGTAAATGTCCATAAATTTGTTCTGTGTTTCCGTAAATATCTGTAATTTTTTTCTGTATTTCCGTAAATGTCTGTAAATTTGTTCCGCATTTCTGTAAATGTCTGTAAATTTGTTCCGTATTTCCGTAAATGTCTGTAAATTTGTTCCGTATGTCTGTAAATTTGTTCTGTATTTCCGTAAATGTCTGTAAATTTGTTCCTTATTTCTGTAAATGTCTGTAAATTTGTTCCGTATTTCCGTAAATGTCTGTAAATTTGTTCCTTATTTCTGTAAATGTCTGTAAATTTGTTCCGTATTTCTGTAAATGTCTGTAAATTTGTTCCTTATTTCTGTAAATGTCTGTAAATATGTTCCGTATTTCCGTAAATGTCTGTAAATTTGTTCCGTATGTCTGTAAATTTGTTCTGTATTTCCGTAAATGTCTGTAAATTTGTTCCTTATTTCTGTAAATGTCTGTAAATTTGTTCCATATTTCCGTAAATGTCTGTAAATTTGTTCCTTATTTCTGTAAATGTCTGTAAATTTGTTCCTTATTTCTGTAAATGTCTGTAAATTTGTTCCTTATTTCTGTAAATGTCTGTAAATTTGTTCCGTATTTCCGTAAATGTCTGTAAATTTTTCCCGTATGTCTGTAAATTTGTTCTGTATTTCCGTAAATCTCTGTAAATTTGTTCTGTATTTCCGTAAATGTCTGTAATTTTGTTCCGTATTTCTGTAAATGTCTGTAATTTTTTTCTGTATTTCTGTAAATGTCTGTAAATTTGTTCCATATTTCTGCAAATGTCTGTAATTTGTTCCCGTATTTCTGTAAATGTCTGTAAATTTGTTATGTATTTCCGTAATTTTCTGTAAATTTGTTCCGTATTTCCATAAATGTTCGTAAATTTTTTCCGTAAATGTCTGTAAATTTGTTCTGTATTTCCGTAAATGTCTGTAAATTTGTTCCGTATTTCTGTAAATGTCTGTAAATTTGTTCCGTATTTCTGTAAATGTCTGTAAATTTGTTCCGTATTTCTGTAAATGTCTGTAAATTTGTTCCGTATTTCCGTAAACGTCCGTAAATTTGTTCTGTATTTCCGTAAATATCTGTAAATTTGTTCCATATTTCCGTAAATGTCCGTAAATTTGTTCTGTATTTCTGTAAATGTCTGTAAATTTGTTCCGCATTTCTGTAAATGTCTGTAAATTTGTTCCGTATTTCCGTAAATTTGTTCTGTATTTCCGTAAATATCTGTAAATTTGTTCCGTATTTCTGTAAATGTCCGTAAATTTGTTCTGTATTTCCGTAAATATCTGTAAATTTGTTCCGCATTTCTGTAAATGTCTGTAAATTTGTTCCGCATTTCTGTAAATGTCTGTAAATTTGTTCCGTATTTCTGTAAATGTCCGTGAATTTGTCCTGTATTTCCGTAAATATCTGTAAATTTGTTCCGTATTTCCGTAAATGTCTGTAAATTTGTTCCGTATTTCTGTAAATGTCTGTAAATTTGTTCCTTATTTCTGTAAATGTCTGTAAATTTGTTCCGTATTTCCGTAAATGTCTGTAAATTTTTCCCGTATGTCTGTAAATTTGTTCTGTATTTCCGTAAATCTCTGTAAATTTGTTCTGTATTTCCGTAAATGTCTGTAAATTTGTTCTGTATTTCCGTAAATGTCTGTAAATTTGTTCCGTATTTCCGTAAATGTCTGTAAATTTGTTCTGTATTTCCGTAAATGTCTGTAAATTTGTTCCTTATTTCTGTAAATGTCTGTAAATTTGTTCCGTATTTCTGTAAATGTCTGTAAATTTGTTCCTTATTTCTGTAAATGTCTGTAAATTTGTTCCGTATTCTGTAAATGTCTGTAAATTTGTTCCGTATGTCTGTAAATTTGTTCTGTATTTCCGTAAATGTCTGTAAATTTGTTCCTTATTTCTGTAAATGTCTGTAAATTTGTTCCGTATTTCTGTAAATGTCTGTAAATTTGTTCCGTATTTCCGTAAACGTCCGTAAATTTGTTCTGTATTTCCGTAAATATCTGTAAATTTGTTCCATATTTCCGTAAATGTCCGTAAATTTGTTCTGTATTTCTGTAAATGTCTGTAAATTTGTTCCGCATTTCTGTAAATGTCTGTAAATTTGTTCCGTATTTCCGTAAATTTGTTCTGTATTTCCGTAAATATCTGTAAATTTGTTCCGTATTTCTGTAAATGTCCGTAAATTTGTTCTGTATTTCCGTAAATATCTGTAAATTTGTTCCGCATTTCTGTAAATGTCTGTAAATTTGTTCCGCATTTCTGTAAATGTCTGTAAATTTGTTCCGTATTTCTGTAAATGTCCGTGAATTTGTTCTGTATTTCCGTAAATATCTGTAAATTTGTTCCGTATTTCCGTAAATGTCTGTAAATTTGTTCCGTATTTCTGTAAATGTCTGTAAATTTGTTCCTTATTTCTGTAAATGTCTGTAAATTTGTTCCTTTTTTCGTAAATGTCTGTAAATTTTTCCCGTATGTCTGTAAATTTGTTCTGTATTTCCGTAAATCTCTGTAAATTTGTTCTGTATTTCCGTAAATGTCTGTAAATTTGTTCTGTATTTCCGTAAATGTCTGTAAATTTGTTCCGTATTTCCGTAAATGTCTGTAAATTTGTTCTGTATTTCCGTAAATGTCTGTAAATTTGTTCCGTATTTCTGTAAATGTCTGTAAATTTGTTCCGTATTTCTGTAAATGTCTGTAAATTTGTTCCTTATTTCTGTAAATGTCTGTAAATTTGTTCCGTATTCTGTAAATGTCTGTAAATTTGTTCCGTATGTCTGTAAATTTGTTCTGTATTTCCGTAAATGTCTGTAAATTTGTTCCTTATTTCTGTAAATGTCTGTAAATTTGTTCCGTATTTCCGTAAATGTCTGTAAATTTGTTCCTTATTCTGTAAATGTCTGTAAATTTGTTCCGTATTTCTGTAAATGTCTGTAAATTTGTTCCGTATTTCTGTAAATGTCTGTAAATTTGTTCTGTATTTCCGTAAACGTCCGTAAATTTGTTCTGTATTTCCGTAAATATCTGTAAATTTGTTCCATATTTCCGTAAATGTCCGTAAATTTGTTCTGTATTTCTGTAAATGTCTGTAAATTTGTTCCGCATTTCTGTAAATGTCTGTAAATTTGTTCCGTATTTCCGTAAATTTGTTCTGTATTTCCGTAAATATCTGTAAATTTGTTCCGTATTTCTGTAAATGTCCGTAAATTTGTTCTGTATTTCCGTAAATATCTGTAAATTCGTTCTGTATTTCCGTAAATGTCCGTAAATTTGTTCTGTATTTCTGTAAATGTCTGTAAATTTGTTCCGCATTTCTGTAAATGTCTGTAAATTTGTTCCGTATTTCTGTAAATGTCCGTGAATTTGTTCTGTATTTCCGTAAATATCTGTAAATTTGTTCCGTATTTCCGTAAATGTCTGTAAATTTGTTCCGTATTTCCGTAAATGTCTGTAAATTTGTTCCGTATTTCCGTAAATGTCCGTAAATTTGTTCTGCATTTCCGTAAATGTCCGATATACGAGTCTGTCACACACACATGAACGATCACAATCTCTCTCTCCACATCCCCCCCACCCCCCATCCTTTAGTTGAATTTCTGATAGGTGACAACCCTACTAGGACCAGTCAAGCTGACTACTGGAACCATGTCTCCCAAACTCCAGATCAGATATTGTATTGGATCTGTTTATTTAGAAAATCACTAATGACCTCCAGAAGCCTGTTTTTAGAACCATGCTCGCTGTGCGTCTCACCCCAGCCACCGCTCGCCAGTCTCTCTGTAGGTCACTCGAGGTCATCTTACGGTGGGTAAGGGACACTGGAATGAGGTGGCGCTCATCACGGTCAGTAGAGAGTGGGTTTGGCCCTCTGCCAGTCTGTAGCTGTGTTGTCCTGTGTGTTTGCTGCTGGACCTTGTTCTTATGAACCAGACGCTCACTGTATCTGCCAGTAAAGCTAGAACCCAACCTTCGGTTCTTCACTGAGAACCTGCTGTACATAAACTGGGGTCTTCAGTGACGAGTCCCGCTTTTGTCTTGGTGGACAGTGAAGTCTTTCATGAGTCATCCTGTTAGTGCAGCACCATTGTCAGACGGCTGCACCACGCAGGCTGGCAGAGTTCTAGCTAGCACCAGGTAAAGCTGTGTACTCTACTAAAGGAGAATGAAATGTCACACTAGAGAAACTATCTGTATGAGGAAGCACTTCTTCAGCCCCCAAGGAAATGCAGGAAGAGGCTACCGTCACATCTTCTACAGCCCTGTAACAATGGGCTCTGCCCTCCCTGTTTCTGTGAACTATGCTAAGCTAACCTTCTCTGAGAGCATGCCTGTGATGGCTCTGATTGGCCCTGAGGACAGTGCGCATGCAGGCAGAGTTAAGCATGAACGGCAGGGTCCATCTCCAGCTGCCAGACTGCTGATGTTGCACTCCTTCCAGACGTTAACAACGCGCAGCAAGGCCCCTCCGCTCTCCTCATTTGCATCGAGCGCAGACACAGCCAATCGGTTACACTCATGTAAATGACCGGAGTCATTTCTACTCGCGCATTTCAGCACAATGCCTGGCCTAATTCAGAAGGCTTGTCGTGCAGGACGGCAACCGGAATAAGCTCATGAAACGGAAAATCCTCGTTTAGCGGAGTCTGGAGGGAAAACAACACAACGAGGGTACAAAACATGGAACGCTGGGCCGGATGCTTTGTGGGATTCCCGCCAAACGAACAATAGAAATAGAAAAATGAATCTCCCTGGCACTTTGTGGAGGCTCTCCTGGTGATGGCCTGTGGGGGAAGGCTTAGGGGTGGCCTATTAACCTTCGGTCTGTAGCCAGTCCTAATTCCAGTCCCCCTGGTAAATGAAAATGCTGGGGAGCATAAATATAAGGTTCCCTGTTTTAGGTGGAGACTCATTGCAATGGCCTTGAGTCTTGGTTCCTCTCTGTGGTTCTTTTTATGCTCTTAGTATGTTTCTTCTTTGGAGTCTTGGTTCCTCTTTGCGGTTCTTCTTTAAACTCTTAGTACATTTGTGCTTTGGAGTCTTGGTTCCTCTTTTTGGTTCTTCTTTATGATCTTAGTATGTATTTGCTGTGGAGTCTTGGTTCCTCGTTGTGGTTCTCCTTTATGATCTTAGTACAGTGTAAAGAAGAACCAAAGAGAGGAACCAAGACTCCAAATGAGAAACATACTAAGAGCATAGAAAAGAACCACAAAGAGGAACAAAGACTCCAAAGCACAAATGTACTAAGAGTTTAAAGAAGAACCGCAAAGAGGAACCAAGACTCCAAAGAAGAAACGTTCTTTGGAGTTCCTCTTTGTGGTTATTATTTACGCTCTTAGTACGTTTCTGCTTTGGGGTCTGGGTTCCTCTCTGTGGTTTGTCTTTACACTCTTAGTACGTTTCTACTTTGGAGTCTTGGTTCCTCTCTGTGGTTCACCTTTACACTCTTAGCACGTTTCTGCTTTGAAGTCTTGGTTCCTCTCTGTGGTTCATCTTTACACTCTTAGTACGTCTCTGCTTTGGAGTTTCTCTTTGTGGTTCTTCTTTATAATCTTAGTACGTATTTTCTGTGGAGTCTTGGTTCCTGGTTGTGGTTCTTCTTTACACTTTTAGTACGTTTCTGCTTTAGAGTCTTGGTTCCTCATTGTGTTTCTTCTTTACACTCTTGGTATGTTTCTGCTTTGGAGGTTTAGTTCCTCTTTGTGGTTCTACTTTATGATCTTAGTACATATTTGCTGTGGAGTCTTGGTTCCTCTCTGTGGTTCTTCTTTACACTCTTGGTATGTTTCTGCTCTGGAGTCTTGGTTCCACTTTGTGGTTCTTCTTTACACTTTTAGTACGTCTCTGCTTTAGAGTCTTGGTATTTTCTGTGGAGTCTTCGTTCCTGGTTGTGGTTCTTCTTTATGATCTTAGTACATTTCTGCTTTGGAGTCTTAGTTCCTCTTTGTGGTTCTACTTTATGATCTTAGTACATATTTGCTGTGGAGTCTTGGTTCCTCTCTGTGGTTCTTCTTTACACTCTTGATATGTTTCTGCTCTGGAGTCTTGGTTCCTCTCTGTGGTTCTTCTTTACACTCTTGGTATGTTTCTGCTCTGGAGTCTTGGTTCCACTTTGTAGTTCTTCTTTACACTTTTAGTACATCTCTGCTTTAGAGTCTTGGTATTTTCTGTGGAGTCTTCGTTCCTGGTTGTGGTTCTTCTTTATGATTTTAGTACATTTCTGCTTTGGAGTCTTAGTTCCTCTTTGTGGTTCCTTTCATGACCTTAGTGGGGTTCTCCTTTGGGATCTTGGTTCCTCTAACTGTTGCGAGTTTCCCCCGTTTGAGACTTGGTTCCTCTGTGGAGTGGTTCTTCCCTATGGTGGCGTTCTCCTAACCTGGTCATGGTCATATGGGGCTCTCTCCACATTCATGGAAAGCAGCTTCTGGACGCGGCCTGCTGGAAGAAGCTACACCGTTGACATGGATGTGAATTCCGTAAAGTACCGATCAGGGCCCAAACTCCCGCTTCCACACCGAGCCTGCCGATAGAGCCCCGTAAGCGAGATGAATCTGTCTGATCCTCAGGAGCCGCAGACACGACTCCAAATCAAACACGATAAATCATTTATAGCTCTCCTCCGCGGAGCAAACAAAAATCGGAGGCTTATTGAATGCAAATAAACTCACCGGAGCCTTTTCCCACTCGAGGAGGCACCACACTCATGAAAGAGCCTGTCAGTCTTCCCTGTTCGCTCAGGGGAGCTTGATACGCAGAAACACTCGACACTGACAGTCTTTATTCTTCACTTTACCTCCTCTCTCTCTCTCCATCTCTCTCTCCATCTCTCACTCCCCCCACCCCAACATCCTTCATTTCACCCCCCTCTCCTCATTACAATTTAATCAGAGTCTTAGTTCTGCCAGGTACATTAAACTGTAATTACGGCGCTGCTTTCCTATTAGCAGATAAGGCTTTGATAATGGGCCCTTTGAGGCGATCCAAACAAAATCCATTCAGCCCAAACAAGGCGTCGGCAACGCGGCCGAACACTCATGTCACTCTCACAAACGGCCCCTTAGCCGCGATCTGCTTAAGATAAGTTTAGAGAGATTATGTGGCAGCGCCGGGATTCGGATGCCTGGACCCAAACAAGAGGGATCGTTAACCTGTGCCGTGGTCCGTCCCGAGTGGAGGGAGTTTCATTAACAGATGAAAGAGGGGGTTGGATCGAAGCCTTGTGGGTGTTTCTGTCAGAATGGTCCTCTTTTGGGCAAAATTCAATGATTAAGATAAAAAAAAAAGTTAGAGAAACAGAGAGCCCCATATGACCATGACCAAGTTAGGAGAACTCCACCAAGAGGAAGGACCACTCCACAGAGGAACCAAGATCTCAAAGGAGAACCCCACTAAGGGCATGAAGACCCCACTGAGAGCCACAAAGACTCACTAAGGGCATGGAAAAGAAACAGTAGGATGGACAAAGACTCCAAACTGGACACTCACTCAGAGGATGAGAGGAACCAAGACTCTAACAGGGAAGTTCAAGGACGCTCATGGGGGACCAGGACTCCAAAGTAGACACTCACTCAGAGGATGAGAGGAACCAAGACTCTAACAGGGAAGCTCAGGGAAGCTCATGGGGGACCAGGGCTCCAATGTAGAAACTCACTCAGATGATGAGAGGAACCAAGACTCTAACAGGGAAGTTCAAGGACGCTCATGGGGGACCAGGGCTCCAATGTAGAAACTCACTAAGAGTATGGGAGGAACCAAGACTCTAACAGGGAAGTTCAGGGAAGCTCATGGAAAAGAAACAGCGGCAGGGACCAGGGACCAGGGCTTCAAAGGAGAAACTCACTAAGAGTATGGGAGGAACCAAGACTCTAACAGGGAAGTTCAGGAAAGCTCATGGGGGACCAGGACTCCAAAGTAGACACTCACTCAGAGGATGAGAGGAACCAAGACTCTAACAGGGAAGTTCAGGGACGCTCATGGAAAAGAAACAGTGACAGGGACCAGGACTCCAAAGTAGAAACTCACTAAGAGTATGGAAGGAACCAAGACTCTACTGGGGAAGTTCACTAAGAACATGGAAAAGAAACAGTTAGAGTAACCAAGACTCCAGAGTACTAAGGGTATGAGAGGAACTTCCAGAGCTCCCTCACAGAAAGTTACCATATGAAATAGTTATGAATATGCCGCTGGATGCCGGAACTGGACCAAGAAAATTAATCACCCTGCGTGTGTTTAAGGTGGTAGTAACTCCAGGCTCCTGCAGATGGCACTGCATGAGGATGATGGGGCTATAAACCCCTGCGGGGTGTGAGTGACGGGATCCATAGATTGGGAAGAGGTGCTACAGTGCAGGGAATGTCAAGTTCCATGTGTGGAAAATGGCTCCAGAGCAGATGTTAATGATTGGCTAAAAGGAGTGACTGAGCATGTGGGCGTGGCCAAAGACCATAGTAAGAAGGAAGTAGCTGAATCTGCAGGTGTATGGAAGCGTACGGTCATACGGGTCTACCAGCAGTGGATACAATCCCAGTCTACAGGGGATTTCGGAAGTGTGCCAGGGAAGGCATCCACCAAATCTGAACCAAGTACGCAATTATACACAGTATATACACAGTCGAGTCACATCATTATGACCACCAGCTAATATCCACAGTAACTGCAGCACAGAGAGCAGCTAGAGTCAATAAGTTCCCGGTAGGTTGTCACAGGTGTCTGGAGCCATGCTGACTGCAGTGCATCCTATAGCTGCTGGAGGGTGCATGGGGGACGATCAAGGTGGTCCCACAGGGGCTCAAGTCTTTGGAATTAGGAGGCCAGTGTAGTAGCTGGAAGTCTTGGTGACGCTCTTCCAGCCAGTGTAAGACATTTCCAGCTGTGTGACATGTCGCCTTGTCTTGCTGGAAGACCCCATCCACCCCATCGAAGGCAGTCAGACTGGTGGAGCAAGCCTTCCATATGGATGAGTGGGCCCAGAGAACGCCAAGAAACGTGACTCCCTTCCTGAGCCATGCGCTGTTGCCATCAAAAGAAGGAAGAGGTCAGGAAGAGGTCACCCCAACAAACCCATAACCAGGACACAAGCAAACACCAAAGGCATGAAGTCAGACTAAATGGGCCTGTCCTATAAGGAATGGTGGCCAGGGTGCTTCCTGCCAGTGAGCACTCCGGCATTCCCCATGACCGAGATGGATAAGCAGCTTGGAAGATGAATGAATGAACGAATGAATACCCAGCCACTCTAAATGACCCTGTTCACATCTTGAACACTTAACGTATACAGGTGTTTCAGTGTTCAGGTGGGGTTACACCTTTAACCGCACACATCCTTCCCACTGGTCCGATTAATAGAGACAAAACATTCAGTCCATCATTCAACACCGGGATCAACTCAGCTTTCCCCGGCACCCCTAACATCCCTGACATCCTGTCTGAACTGTGCGGTAACACGAGCTGTCTGGAAGCGCCTTCTGTCTGCACCATAAACATGGCCCCTCTCTCCAGTGTCTGTTCAAATGTCACTCGCATCTTTCATTTTAATGGCACCCAGCACAGACAGCCAGGAGAGACCCTCAGAGCGCACAAACACGCCGGGCCTTTCCGGGAGGAAGTGAGCGATCACGTTGTTACGGTCATGAAATCTAGGGTTCCTGCAAAGCCAAGCTGCGTTGGCATTACCTCAAATTGCCTAAAGGGGCATATCACCAATTTTTCAAAGTTTCTCCATTAAACCGTAGTAGTGGAGCGGTAAGCAGAGTCACTCAGAGAGGCCCAGTGTGAAACAGCTGAGACTCAGGATGTCGTTTACAGTGGTGGTGAAGGGACCCTGTGGTAACCATGGCTGCAACACACAGTCATTTCATGTAATAACTTTCTGTGTTGGAGATTTTAGAGGCATTAAAGGAGCTATGTGTAACTGGAGTAAGTGGGGCAACCTGGCAAATTCATATGCCTAATAGGGGGCAACATACACTAGATTGCCAGAAGGATTCACTTACCGGTGTATAAAACCAAGCACCTGGGCCTGCAGGCTACTACAGACATTCGTGACAGATTGGGTCGCTCTCAGGAGCTCAGTGAATTCCAGTGTGGTACCGTGATAGGATGCCAGTGAGTGGGGTCAGTGGAGGCTGAGGGGCATAGTGCCCAGAGGTCACCAACTTTCAGCAGAGTCGATCACTACAGACCTCCAGACTTCATGTGGTCTTCAGATCAGCTCAGGAACAGCGTGTAGAGCTTCATGGAATAGGTTTCCATGGCGAGCAGCTGCATCCAAGCCTACATCACTAAGCGCAGTGCAGAGCGTGGAACACAGTGGTGTAAAGCTCCGCCCCTGGACTCTAGAGCAGTGGAGACGTGTTCTCTGGAGTGACCGGTGATCTGGCACTCTGATAGGCAAGTCTGGGTTTGGTGGTTGCCAGGAGAACGGTACTGGTCTGACTGCACTGTGCTGAGTGTAAAGTTTGGTGGAGGGGGGATTATGGTGTGGGGGTGTTGTTCAGGAGTTGGGCTCCGCCCCTTAGTTCCAGTGAGAGGAACTCTTAATGCTTCAGCAGACCAAGAGACTCTGGACCATTCCATGCTCCTAACTTTGTGGGGACAGTTTGGGGACGGCCCCTTCCTGTCCCAACATGACCGCACACCAGTGCACAGAGCAAGCCCCATAAAGACATGGATGAGCGAGTCTGGTGTGGAGGAACTGGACTGGCCTGCACAGAGTCCTGACCTCAACCTGATAGAACACCTTTGGGATGGATTAGAGCGGAGACTGAGAGCCAGGCCTTCTCGTCCAACATCAGTGTCTGACCTCACAGATGTCCATCTAGAGGAATGGTCAGAAATTCCCATAAACACATTCCTAACCTTGTGGAAAGAATTCCCAGAGGAGCTGAAGCTGGTATAGCTGTAAAGGGTGGGGCAACATCATATTAAACCCTATGGATTAAGAACGGGATGTAATTCAAGTTCATATGCGTGTGACGGCAGACGAGCGAATACTGTTGGCAGTATAGTGTATCAAGAGAATATTGTGGTGTCCATCCCTATCATACGAAACAAGGAAATGCACGGTCCCTCCTCCTCCCTCTTCACTCCTTACTAGTCTAGACTAGAAGAAATTTTGTTCATCTGGTGGTGGAAAGCAGTACCAGTGTTAATTCTTCTTCTGCTTCTATTTATATTACTTTATTTGTTTGCTGCTGAACATTATTCAGCCTCTTCAGGTAGAAAGTGGTATTACGAGACAGGACGGGCCTGGGCTAGCTGGTTAGCATGCTTAGCATTACATATCTCCGCACAACCATACATAGATGTCTTCAACATACTGTCAAAACTGTTATTTCTTCATATTCTGCTGATAATATGAATTCATTTTAAAATGTTTTAATTTAAGAATTTCACATATTGCTCCTTTAATCTCTGTATTAGCAACTGCTTCCATCTTAACTCTGCAGAAAGTTGGAAAATCTGCAGAATTCCTCTTTAAGTGTGTGGAACTGTGTAAACTTAAATCGGAAAAAACTCAATCTGCTGTGAGAGAGAGGTCTTAAGAACTCCCAAAGTTCATTAGTGGTGTTTATGTGTGAGCCGACACTGAGATGCTGCTGCAGGCTTATGCTCTAGTTTA
>JAMWET010001678.1:65000-90000 GCA_024036415.1 Prochilodus magdalenae | reverse complement strand
ATTCTTCCAGAAGCACATGTGTGAGGTCAGACACTGATGTTGGACGAGAAGGCCTGGCTCTCAGTCTCCGCTCTAATCCATCCCAAAGGTGTTCTATCGGGTGGAGGTCAGGACTCTGTGCAGGCCAGTCCAGTTCCTCCACACCAGACTCGCTCATCCATGTCTTTATGGAGCTTGCTCTGTGCACTGGTGTGCGGTCATGTTGGGACAGGAAGGGGCCGTCCTCAATCTGTCCCCACAAAGTTGGGAGGATGGAATGGTCCAGAGTCTCTTGGTCTGCTGAAGCATTAAGAGTTCCTCTTACTGGAACTAAGGGGCGGAGCCCAACTCCTGAACAACAACCCCACACCATAATCCCCCCTCCACCAAACTTTACACTCGGCACAGTGCAGTCAGACAGGTACCGTTCTCCTGGCAACCGCCAAACCCAGACTCCACCGGACTGCCAGACGGAGAAGCGTGATTGGTCACTCCAGAGAACACATCTCCACTGCTCTAGAGTCCAGGGGCGGAGCTTTACACCACTGCATTCCACGCTCTGCATTGTGCTTGGTGATGCTGGTTGGATGCAGCTGCTCGGCCATGGAAACCCATCCCATGAAACTCTCTACGCACTGTTCCTGAGCTGATCTGAGTAGTCACTGATTCTCATAGGAAACAGACAAACACAGGTTCCGCCCACCTCCTATTATCCCACCATCATCTCTCTTTCAGCTCACGGCTTTTCAGCTCACGGCTTCCTCGGCTCCAGCTAAAATCCTTCTAGCTGGAGCCGAGGAAGCCGTGAGCTGAAAAGGAAGCCACTCGGATCTTTCGCTGAGCGCTGCGATTCTTCTAATTCCCATTTGTTTGGCTTTCAGTGATTGCTCATTAATTACTGAGAGAGGCGATTAAACATCTCTTGTTACATCAGGCCTCCCAGGCAGCAGCTGTCGCTGAGCCAGCAGCGTCTGACAGGCCTCTGAACACCTACTGCCACGACCAACCCTGGCCTTCCCGTCAGAGATCTGCCCTGCTGCACCCCGGCCTGTCTACAGCCAGCAGCGTGGCAGCCAGCTAAGCTCGAGAAGCCAAACGCTGACGATGGCACGGGGATTTAGGAGGCACCGGAGGGATCCGATTACAGCCGTGTCGTCTTAGAGCAGCGCCACGGGTCCCCGAGGGCCGGATTCCTGCACAGCTTGGAGGGGTTCTTGCTCAAACACACCTGAGTGGTCAGCCCTGCGGTTAATTAGCGGGTTTAATGAGTCTATTAGAGCAGAGAAATCAACACTCTGTGCTGGACCAGGGCCTCATCCTGTCTCTGTGAGTCTGAAAGGCTTAGTCATTAAGTTCGCATTAAGGATTTTCAATCTAATCCCAAAGCATCCGACTGTATCCAGCCAGGGCCAGGTCATTCAAGGTCAAGCTCAGGTCATTTATAGTGCTCGAGGTGTCACTTCTCTCCCTGTTCACATGTCGCCATGTGTATCAGTCGGTATCAGCACATCATTAAGCATGACAATTTGAATTTCAACAACTCGGGAATCATCAAAGGTGTAGCTACGAGGCCTGAGGTGAAGCAGGCGAAGCTGGGATTGGGCTAGCGACGTTAGCTGAGCTGTCAGACACTTAGGTTCACTCTAGATCAACTGCCTCTTCAGTGGAAATCATAGATCAGTGTAAGACTCGCTGGGTCTGCACACAGGACGCTGCCCACAGGACGCTCCCCACAGGACGCTCCCCACAGGACGTTCCCCACAGGACACTCCCCACAGGACGCTCCCCACAGGACGCTCCCCACAGGACGCTCCCCACAGGACGCTCCCCACAGGACGCTCCCCACAGGACGCTCCCCACAGGACGCTCCCCACAGGACGCTCCCCACAGGACGCTCCCCACAGGACGCTGCCCACAGGACGCTCCCCACAGGACACTCCCCACAGGACACTTTCCACAGGACGCTCCCCACAGGGCGCTCCCCACACGACACTTCCCCACAGGACGCTCCCCACAGGATGCTCCCTACAGCACGCTGCCCACAGGACGCTGCCCACAGGACGCTCCCCACAGGACGCTGCCCACAGGACGCTGCCCACAGGACGCTCCCCACAGGACGCTCCCCACAGGACGCTCCCCACAGGACGCTGCCCACAGGACACTGTTGGCTGGATAGTTTTGGTTGGTGGACGATTCTCAGTCCAGCAGTGACACTGAGGTGTCCAGCAGCCACTCACACCAGCCCAACACACACACTAACACCACCTCCACATCAGTGTCACTGCAGTGCTGAGAAAATGAATCCACCACCCACATCCTAACCTGCTCTGTGGTGGTCCTTGTAAGGGGTCCTGGACATTGAAGAACAGGGTAATTACAGTATACAGAGAAACAGATGAACTACAGTCTGGACCTGTACACCTACAGAGTGTCCTATGTGGTCAGAGGTGGAGCTGAGAGAAAGCACAGCGGGTGGTCAGTGGGATACTTTAACACTTTGGCTCTTGTCCTTTTCGGTGCAGCTTTGGTCTCCTCTGAAAGAACAGCCGTGGGCTACTCCTGCAGCCCTTATCAGCTTATAGAAAGCTGCGGTAGCGTGATGAGCTGATCGAGTTGTTTTCTTGAAAGGCCTTCATCACTTGCAGAAGAGAAACGGGGAGAAGAATTGAGGCAGCCAGGATCTGCCCTCTACAAGAGAACCCTGCGGCTTTCATGCCCTGGGAAGGGATTGTTGTAGAGCCGAGGGGGCGATTGCCATGCCAGTCCTGCAGCCAGCCTAATAGATGATGACGCCTGGGCAGGTACGGGTGTTAGCAGCTCTCAGAAGGCCTGGGGCTAAATTGCTGCTGATGACAGTGTGAGATCTTCCACAAATACCTCAAAGAGAACAAAGGCCCCGATGCCTGAACACAACACGGAGGAGAGTGTTTAAGGTAGAAGGTGACAGCATAAAGGCAAGAGAGAGCTGAGGAAGAACATTCCCATCACCGCCACAGGAAAGCTCAGTGAGCACACGGCGACGTTCGCTTTGTGTTGAATGCAGGAGAGGAAGCAAAGCTTGGTGCTTGGTGACCTCTAGTGGAGCATCTCAGAAGTGCAGCCTGGTTATTGTATTACAGGGCTCCTGGGTACAGTGGCTGGGAACCATTGCTGGGGGGCTCAGGGTGGGGTCGTAAGATGATTTGTATTTAATACGAATCATCTTGCTGTATGCAAACTTCTTTTATGACCAACGGAAAAAAAAAAAAACTGTCCAATCAGGATTTTCCTCCGTGTGGCATCTAGATACAGCCAACGAGCTCTCCAATTGGTCAGGACATCAGCTCCCGAAGGCCTGAAGGCCTTACACCAGGACTAGCTACCAACATAATTGGATTCAACCAACCATGCTTTGTATTACAATGGTTGGTACCAATTTTACCAGGAAAAAACTTTCTAGAACCTTCTGAAAGTTCTAGATAAGTCACTGACTGTGGATATGAGCCCATTTTTAACCAGGAGTCCAATTATTAGAAAGGAAAACATGGGGGCACCCATACCTGCAAACCTGCTACATGCATATACAGCTCTGAATAAACCAGAGCCCACTCCAGATTCTTCTCCAATCACAATCTCCACATGTACAGCAGGTTCTTAGTGAAGAACAGAAGGTTGGGTTCTAGCTCTACTGGCAGATACAGTGAGCGTCTGGTTCATGAGAACAAGGTCAAGCAGCAAACACACAGGACAACACAGCTACAGACTGGCAGAGGGCCAAACCCACTCTCTACTGACCGTGATGAGCGCCACCTCATTCCAATGTCCCTTAACCACCGTAAGATGAACCTCAGGTGACCTACAGAGAGACTGGCGAGCGGTGGCTGGGGTGGAAACGCACAGCGGATGGTTCTGAAAAACAGGCTTCTGGAGGCATTAGTGGATTTTCTAAATAAACAGATCTAATACAATATCTGATCTGGAGTTTGGGAGACTGCGTCCAGTAGTGTATAGAATCAAACAGAACTGAGGAATTCTGGTCCACACAAACTCCAGACCTGTACAACTAGAGACACTGATCCTTGGAGGTGGGCTGTTACTTTTTTCCAGAGACTGAATATGCAAATAACATAAAAGCACATGGGAGGTCATTTTAACAATCTTCAAATTGGTTTAAGTCTAATGTTCATGTGCACCACTGTTAGCTTAGCACAGAGGGAACCCCAAAATATGTGGTTTGATTTTTCTCAAAGCTGAGGCAATAATGCCTAATGTGGCAGCCAGGGCAGTGGTTTATGAACCCTGATCCCAGGCCATGGATGGTTTATAACGTGCCTATAGGATAGTTGAGCTAGTTATGTAGATATGATATAAAAGCATGTTTAAGGCGCTCCAGAGAGATTTTCACAAATCTGTGGCAGTTTTTCCAATAAGAAAAGCATGGCGTTAAGCTGTATTTTATGTTTTTTATTAGCACCTCTTGCTCAATAGCATTTGTGGTCCCTGTACAGAACAACTGCATTATGTAACATGAGGAATTCATCAATAGGGAATATCAATGGCTTGTTTTCATGGGTCTCACTATGGGCAACAGGACCCCCGTGTGACCGACCCTGGAGGGGACACATATGGCACCAAGTATGGCAGCTGGCTCACAGGCCAATCACAGCAGTGATAGAGGCACCCAACCCCTATAAAGCAGATGCCACCTTCCAAATTTACCATCCTCCCTCTCTTCCGTTGGAGACCTTGTCACTTCGTGTCACCTGCTCTTGGTTTTTTTTTTTTCATTTAACAGGTTCATTGAATGAGCTCAAGACTTTGTGATGGCTGTGGATCTCCCTGAAGTAGCGCGTGGAATGAATGAGTGAAACAATCGACTCTAGGACCAGGTTCGCGAAAGTATGGAATTCGGGTATTTATGCTACGTCCTTTCCCATAGTAAGATACCTGAATGAATATTGAAATTCGAATGAAAAAATGAAAATGAATGAAAAGAAAGATAGGGTCCTTGCGTAACTCTGATTTTCCGAATCAGGAAGGAGGTACCTCACCACACTTCCCTCTGCGCACTTCACAGGCGAAGAGCATGCTCCAACTAACAACCGGAACATGATGATGTGGGTTCATAGCAAGAATCACCCTATAAACCCATAGTCTGTATTAAGTGTCCCCCCACCAGGGGTAAGTTTTTGCTAGTGGGGGCTGATGTTAGCTAGCTCAGCTAGCTAGGCTAACATTAGAGCCTGGTGGCACCGATTGCCTGTTGTATCTTCATTTGTTTTAAAAATTAACTCACTGTTTTCAACAGATTGGGTCGTTTGACTCGATCAGGACAACAAGAAGACAGAAAGAAGATGAATATCCTGAATCCCAAACTTAAAAAATCGAATACCTAGCCAATGAACGAATACCCAAATAAGACTCGGGCCCGGACCTTATAAATAGGTTGACATGGTTTTGACATTTAGAAGGCCCATGTTAGTCAAGGTGTGCCACTGATTACTCAGCACTTTACCTGAACACTTATACTCAACACTTATACTGACATAACACATATAAAACCCCATCCTCACCGTTTTTACAGAATGAATCAATGTGTCCTTCAGGTCTTTATTAGATTTGATTTAATGTGTAAATCACCAAAAAAAAGTTAAAATCTGGGTTATTACAAGCATGATCATTTCACACAAACGAATAAACAAAAGAAACCAAAAGCAGCAAAGAGAGATGCGTCTCACAGATCAGGGAAATAACCAGGTGTGGAACCAGAAGTACTTTCAAAACAAATGTAGGGGTTTTTTATATTAAAGTGAAACTATACTGTACAACTGGCGGTTATGGAGTGGGATTAAGGAAGTTAGGTTTGACATCGTAGCAGTATGATGTGAATTTACACATACGGAGAATAATACACATTGTTTTTTTTTCCACGTATGTTTCACGATGAGGCCTCTTTTTTTTTTTTTTTATAGCATAGCTGTATTGTGGAAAGCACACTATATTTTACATTGGCAATCGCTTCGTCTGAACGTCCGCCGCCTGTAGATGGTCCCGAAAATGACGACTGAATTAATACAAAAATACCAAACAGAAAAATATTGTTACAGAGCGAACATGACGGTTGAGATCTTTGCAGTTCCCCAGCAACCAACTTTTTCCAATTGAGAGGACAAAAAGTTCTTCAGTTCCAGCAGGGAAACTTAAAACAAAGACGACTCGTTGTCTCGAAACACGGACGCCTTTTTCCGAGAGCGTATTAGTTACGAATAGAACCGAGAGATGATGATTAGAGTGGTTTGCGATGTGCAGTCATCCGGTACCTGAAACCAATAGAGAGGGCCTACTGAGAACAACATCAATCAATGGAGAGGAATTCCTGAAACCATGATGTGGGATACCCACTGCTTTATTACTACAACAGAACGTCTGGAGCCAACCCTACCGTTTCCAGTCCTCCGTACATACGAGCCCTTGTGTGTTTCACATGCATTAGGAACCATTCTTCTAGGAATACATGCCAAACGTAGCTTGAACATATTGCACTCTTTTCCACCCAACCTAATATCAGTATGATGGAGCGTTTGCTAAACAACCTCCAATTATAGCCACTCCCATTAGGCTTCCATTAGAAATCAATATGTGTGTATATATATGTATATGCAGTACCAGTCAAAAGTTTAGAGACGGCTACTCATAGACGTTTATGCTTATGTATATCTTAATGCTTCACTGTAGAATAAAGGTGGAGACATCAAACTAGAAAATAGCACTCATGGCAGAGTGGAGCTGTACAGGAGGATGGAGCAGCTTCCTTACCCTGCAGTGGAGCTGATAGAACAAGGTTTATTACTAAGCAGGTTTGGAGCGATTCTATTGGTCGGTCCATCATGAATATTCACTAACCTGAAAGGAGAACTAGAGCTTTTACACTGTGCAGAAAAAGAGATCAAAGTTTTTACACCACTAAATATATATTAGAGGTGGAGATATGGAGGAGTATCATACTGTGTACATCAGGAGTAGATGTGGTGTATCAGGATATGGACTGGCTCAGACTCTCAGCAGGTGGAGTCTGTAGAGTCTTTAAGATCACCAGCTACATCCATTTAGAGGCGGGTGTCTAAACGTTTGACTGGTAGTGTGTCTATATATATATATATATACATATATATATTCTAAAAACCAATGTAAGTCAATTTTTAGTCATTTCTTTAATTATTTCTTAGAGTTTTTGGCTTATGCTGTATATTTCAGCAGATATACTATGTAGATTTTGATCATTTGATATATATAAATTTCTGTACCTATCAAAAATAAGGCAATAAAATAGATATGTCGCTTCAGTGATACTTTATCAACTTACGGAAACCCAAAAACAAACATGAAAATGAAACTAAAAACTTCTAGCCCTCGCAAACTCCACCCCTAGTCTCCTATAGTAATAGCTCATGAGAATGTCTGGAATCACACGGCCAGGTCTGGCCACGGTACGCTCTGCACACTCGTGAAATCTATCCGATCTGTTACCGGACGTCTTAAAAGAAGAAGAGTAAAAATCAGGCTACGTTTAAGCGGAAGCAAAATCAACGCACTAGTCTGTAAGCTGCTGGAAAAACGTCATGACTACATTAGATACAGTACAACATGTTTCGTTTCTGTTCAGATGCTCAGTCTCTTTTACACCGACGTCGTTTTTTTTCTTTTCTTTTTCATTTCTTTTTTTTTTTTTTTTTTACGTAAGCCATACATAGAGTGCACAAAAGGATCACCTGCGATATGCCTGCAATATTAACCTTGTCGTTAAAAACGCAACATAAAAAAAAGAGCAAAAGACACAGAGAGGCATCAGTGAAACCGGGATGGCTCAGGACGAGAGGGGGGAAATAAAAACAACCAAAAAAATAATAATAATAATAATAAAATTCTATTAACATAGTAAGTCAGCTGATGTTTAAAACACACACACATAAAATCCCACCGGCCTCTTTTCTCTGTGAGAAGATCGAAAAAAGCTTCGAGAAAAAAAGAGTTTGGCCACTGAAATGGCCGTTCTGGGTCAGTGGAGGAGGCTGGGAGAACAGACTCCCAGGAGGAGAGTGATGGCTAATGGTGGCCTCCGCATCCTGTCCAGGATGGAGGCTGAGAGCGTGACTGATGGGCCTGGTCGGGGCCTTTCGGGGCCCTTTGGAGCCTTTTGGGCCTGCTCGGCTGGAGCGGCCCTGTTGGGCCAAAGAGCCGGAACGGGGTCGGGCTGCTGTGGTGGTCGGGGCATTTTCATCTACTGTACAAACCCTGCGAAGGCACACAGGAAACCAAAGGCTTGTATTAAACAGCGGTCCAGCCAACACATGTGGGTTCATGCAGTAACACAGCTCACTAGATCAGATCCTTCAGATGTCCCTGATTAACTGTCCTGCCAAGCGGGCGGTTCAAATGTGGTACCACCTTCCGGGTGTCTCCAGTGGAAGGCAGAGTGTGCATGGAAAACTCATCAGACAGAAAATGAAGAGGAAGGCTCCATCACCATTTCAATTTCCCCAAATTTTGATGGCACCGGCAGGGGTGGAGCCAAACGGGCGTGGCGTATTCGATAAGCTGCACTTTTTAAATAATGAAATTGGATTCCTATGAACCGTTGCGCTCCTTGCCAAGCTCTACCTCAATCCCAGCCTGTAATCACTGTTTAGCAAGCATTGCTATCTAGGACTGCCTCAGGCCTTCAGTTCTACTATCTGAATTTCCAGCTCCAGTATGGATTAGATCAGAGTCAGATTTACCCTAAACAGACTGTATTAGTAACTTGAGGTTTGAAGGCATGCATCAGCTTTTCAATATAGATGTACTGAAGGCCAAAATATTAAAAACTGAGTTACGTAAGTTTCTCTAGACTTGAACCAACTGAATTCTGTAGAACTTAGTGCCTCAAAACATTAAGACTTACCTCTGGACTCTCTAGACCTTTACGGGACCTAAGAGCAGCTCTACTGCAACAGAACCAGACAATGAGAAAAACAAGAAAGGATAGAGTACCCAGGTGAACTGCTGTGTCCACTCGACCCCAGAGATTACTTCGGTTTCAGCAGATGGTCTCCAAATGACACGGGTTCTAGAAAAGCAACATGCACACACTGTTGAACTCGGAGACAAAAGCAAACACATCAGCCACATTTAAATCTCGCATGCACTGCCGAGCAACGTCTATGCTTTTCATCGTGTTCTGGAGTTAACCTTGAGGACACAGTAACAGGAGCCTGGAGCACAGAGAGGAGCTTCAACTACAAGTGAGGTTAACATCCTAAGGGAGAGCAAACGCACGATGAGGAAGGAGAGAAGAGCTAGGCTGCCGTGGGTGGAGAGCTTTACCGTGTCATTCCACTGGCGGGGGAGGTCGTCCGGCTCCGGAGGGTAGGACATCCACGAGGGGCTACGGTAGGACGAGGGTGGTGACAGGACGAAGTAGTCCGAGTAGCCGGGCCGGTTGGCCGATATGGCATATACAGCTGTCATTGGGTTTCCTGAGGAGATCAATCAACCGAATTAACCCTTGTTACATAACGACTGGGTGTTTTAGCACAACCGCTATCCGATTTATGCTCCTCCGTTTCTACTTGTTCTTGGTCGAGGGACTTTTTGTCCACAGACTTTTGTCCACTAACTGCAGGTTTTGGGATATCAAGTGTTCCAACTCCGGAATGTTTACTCTGATCGGGAATAGTGTGAATGTTTACAGCTTTTTCTATGGCGTGCAGTTTTCCGAAAGAAAAACAAAACGCTGTTAATTTCGTCGCTCATTTTTTCCCTATTTAAAATGAACGAGGTGGAAAAGTACTTGCCCATCTACTACACTTCTACTCGACTGACAAACACCACTTGGCATACGGCATCCCAGGGCAGACCCCCAAGCTCGAATTCAGTGTTGGTATGACCCACACTCATCTGTTTATCTGTTTTCCCCCACACATCTGTTTTTCTTCCCATAGAGTCCCATTCATGTCCACAGCCATTCAAATGCTACTGATTTCTTTAACCTTCAGACACCAAACTGCATGTGCTCACTGTGGACAGACCCCAAACCTCTAATCCACAGCCATACTGACCCACACTCCTCTATGTGTGATTTATTTATTCCTGGCTCCTTCCATAGACTCCCATTCATTTCAGTTCCAGTTTTCTCACTGTGATACACTCCTTACAGTGGTCACTGGTTCATTCAGACTTTTAGGTCTGTTCCTTACTGCCTTCCTCACGGGACTCTAAGTTATTGAAATGCTTTAGGAGCTATGCTTCTAAAGTACCCATAATGCTACTGAGCTTATGAGCCTGTTAGAACATGAGCTATGGATTCTACCAGGTAGCCTGAGCTAAAGGCATAGCGAGCAGGCAATTATGTAATTACGTTAAACTAGGTATGCACCGCAAATCTAATGTATGGGAGGGGAAATGCCAGGAATAGCTATAGACTCATCTTGATTCGTTAATTCATCCTCTCCACTGTAATTATGACTATTATACAATTACATGACTATGCATATTAACAGTGTTCCCCTTCTAGCAGAAACGTTAGCTATCACTGTGGTAGGAAGACAGGAAAGTCTGTTTTAGAGACCTTTCCAAACAACTGAGAATTCCAAGATCGGAAGTTTGGATGGTCAGGAACAATCCAGGAACCATCAAGGCATAGGCTTGCCATGAACTGAAAGCTACTGGGACACCAGTGTCACTGTCTACAGTCAAGCTAGTTTTATGTCCACATGGGCCGAGAGGCTGTCATTCAAGACAGTAGCCCCTTTTTCAGAATCAACAACTTCGAGCTAGGCTAAGGTTAGCATCTCACAACACCTCACAAGACAAAGCCTCAGTGAGGAAAGCTTGAGACCAGATGAGACCAAAAATGAGCTGTTTGGTCACATTGATCAGAGGTATGATTGGTGGGGTAAAGGTGAGGCATTCAAACCCAAGCACACTGGTCAAGCTGTGAAGCATGGTGGTGGTAGTATCAAGCTCTGGTGCTGTTTTGCTGCCAGTGGAACTGGTATATTGTACAGCATAGATGGAATAATCACAAAGGAGAATTACCTCAGGATTCTTTAGCAAAGCATCAGGCAAACTGTTGGGACTTTACCACAGCTGGGTTTTCCAATAGAACAGTGACCCCAGAGCTGGTTGTGCAATGGAAAAAGCAGGCTAATCTTAGGCCTTCGGAATGGACTTGGCCACAACCCTATCAAAAACATGTGAACTGTGTTGGGTCTGTGCCAGTTCAGCCAATTGGAGGGGTTAGATTTCCAACCAGAATTTTTCCTGGAAACTTTTTGAGGGCTACCAAAAGTGTCTGGTCGAGCTGCAACTTGCCAAGGAGCATTTAACCAAATATACTATGTACTGTATGTATATTTTTGACCCTGTGTGTTGAATGTTGACCCTGTGTTGAGTTCATCTTCCCCACCAGAAACTGGCATACCAAATTCCTATTGCTTTTCTATTAAAGATGTATGCTGAACACTCATTGTGTCCCAGAAGAAGACAGTTCAAAGATGGCCCAATACTGCCATCCTGTCCATCATGAGGGTATGTAAATGAGGTGTATGTAAACTTACTGCTAGAAGTCGAACATCTTATCGTAGAAGTCCAAAATCCTCAAATAGTAACCGAGTAATTCCAGAGGTTGTGCTTATTCACAGGTTTGTAAGAGCTACACTAATGCTCGCTATGACTATATGATCAAGGTGTGAAATACAGGGGGTTCTTGGGACCCCCTAATTAGACTCTTTGACCCCATAAATTTCTTAAATGTTTCTGTGTTGAAGATTTATGAAACTAGAAAAGAAGGGGAACTGTTAAACCACTAAATCTGTTGCCGTTGAAGTTAGCATCAACGCTGCTATGCTAAATAGTTTAGCCGGCAGCCACTGCTGAAGCCAACAGCCAACACGGACCCCAAAATACCAGGGTACCAGTGTTGACACCTTGCATAAAACACTGATAAACCAACCAGAGGACGGAATTCTGTAGCAAAACAACATAAAGCATATTAAGGCTCCAGCTTTAGACCGGAATGTGCCGGATAGGATAATCTGACCCCATGAACTAAAGCCATTTGTTTCCAGACCTATAGCTCACCTACATTATACAAACTTGTCCTTCACTGGCCATACTGAACCGTTAAGTTACCTGAGTAGCTTGACATGGACTGGTCCACAGTTACCGCTGGGAAAGGAGCGCGGTTTATTGGCAGGTAGGGGGTGCCGTTGTGCTGACTCATCTCCGAGGCCTCTGAGACACGGGGCTTCAGACTCATGTCTGGTGTGGAGCTGCAATGAAGGAGACATGAAAACAAACTCTGTTCCTCTTCTCCAGTCTAACCAGCAGGAGGCAGGCAAGGCACAGCCAAGCGGGTCTGACAGAGCCGCAGAGCTGCATAACAACACCTCAATGCAGTCAGCGGCTCCGTCTGCTGTGCAAAAACATCTCCTTACTGGAGCCAGCCACAGCCATCTCAGGAACAGCGTGTGTGAAAATGCACAGAGAGGAATGCTAATGCTGAACGCACCAACGCATCGCTGTGTTAAAGAAGCCACACTGTAGAGAAGAGGCCAGTTCAAGGGATACTGACTGGTCATATCTATCTATCTATCTATCTATCTATCTATCTGTCTATCTATCTATCCATCTGTAGAAGCTCCCTGGACAAAAAATGAGTCACCTTGTGTGTTTAAGGTGGTAGTAACTTCAGGTTCCTGCAGATGGCGCTGCATGACGATGATGAGGCTATAAATACTGTGGGGTGTGAGTGACGGGATCCATAGTTTGGGAAGAGGTACTACAGTGCAGGGAATGTCTCGTTCCATGTGTGGAAAACGCTCCAGAGCAGATGTTAATGATTGGCTAAAAGGAGGGACTGCATGTGGGCGTGGCCAAAGACCATAGTGTGAAGGAAGTAGCTGAATCTGCAGGTGTATGGAAGCGTACGGTCATGCGGGTCTACCAGCAGAGGTTGAAATTTCAGTCTACAGGGAATTCTCCCCGGGACTGGGCCAAGGAAGGCGTCCACCAGAATTCTTTGCTGGAAGAGTGTCTGAACATTGATGTGGCTACATCCAGAAACGTGTCTGGTCCATGCCCAATCCAGTCATGGCTATTATTGATGTTGGTGGAGGTGTTACCTGCCATTAGGTACGTTTCAGTCACAGGGGACTCATTTTGGGTCTGGTGAGCTATCTATATATATATATACAGTCCTTGAGTATGCTTTTGTGCTCTTACCACCTTAGCGAGGTTCCAGGGGGCGCTCCAGCTCTGGGGGGTATAAGAGGGGGCGGTGAGCCCAAACCCATATCAGGCAGCTGGGTAAACCTGAAGCCCTGTAGAGCCAATCACATCAACAATGACAAATCACAACGACGACCAATCAGCTGCCTCTGATTCGAGTGCACTATAGGAATTAACATAATGAACAGTTTACATCTCCTAATGGAGTCTGCGCCTCAGGCTGGCTCCCAGGTCAGCATAACCAGCGTGTTTATTTTTAACCAGATCTGCTGTGACGTGCAATTCAGGATGCAACCAACCGCCCTAATGGACCTACTTTCCTCTAAATTAAATGAAGACCTCAATCTATATGAACCCAGCCATTATAGTGGGGACCGTTTGGGGACCCTGAGAGTACAGTAGTACAAGTGAAGAGTGCAAGGGACTCACGGGTTTGGGGAGGCTACACTGGTGCATGTCCGGCTCAAAGGAGGAGCCGCGCTGCAGAGCTCCAGCTGGGTGGTCCATGGTGCCAGGGGCACTGGTCACTCCGTCCGAGTAGGGGCTACTCTGGCTTGGGTTGTAGGGGCTGTGGGAGTGAGGGTGGTGGTGGTGGTGGCGGCCGCCCGTGGACGGCTCGGCGGAGGCCAGGCCGAAGGCGTTGTCCAGCAGGAGGTGCATCTGCTGCCGCACCTCATCGATGGAGGGCTGGGAGCTCAGGGTGGATGAGTCCGAGTGACCTTTGACCTGGTGGCTGCCACCGAAACCCAGGGAGCTCATGAGACGGTCCACATCGGTTTCTTCAAAGGGTTCGGCCTGGTGAAGACATACGCATACGCGCGCACACAACACAGAAGCACGCACATAAATACAAGCGCGCGCACGCACATGCACGGCATACCATCAGCCAGAGGTGCGAACCAGTCACTGAGGCCCAGGCAGGCACGTCCTGACACTCAAGTCCACAGTCAGCAAGTCTTAAGCCCTTCGAGTCCTAGACGAGTCAGCGTATATTTCAACACTGACACCAGCAATGATGCTAATGGCAATATGACCTATTTCAAAAAGCAGTGTTAGTGGTCTATAGCAGTATATTAAATTAATATCAATGTTATGTTTCATGTATTACTATTCTAAAACTTCTAAATCCATGACACATGGCATAGACAATGTTATACACTGCAACTATACATATGGAGTATACATTTATTTTATAAAATAAATAATTTTCTAAATACTAATAAGTCTTACAATTTTGGTTATTTGAAACTATTTGAAATTTTTGGATTATTTGAAATTATTTGATTATTTGAATTTTTTTGATTTTTTGAAATTATTTGATTATTTGTTTGAGACATTTGTGTTCTAAATTAAGTTATTAATAAAGTAAGTCAAAGTACAGTTAATTCAAAATCCAATAATTGGTGTTTAAGTCAAAACTGAGTCAGTGGTATACCGGTCTAAATTGATGCACTGTCAAAGCTGAGTCACTGATGTTCAAGTTACATTTGTCATTGGTGTTCAAGTCAAAATTTAGTCAGTGGTGTTCAAATTATATTTGTGTCAATGGTGTTTAGGTCAAATTTGAGTCGTTGGTGTTCAGGTCAAATTCAAGTTACCGATGTTCACATCAAATTTGTGTCTTTGGTGCTCATATCAAATTTCAGTCATTGGTTGTCTAGTCTAATTTGAGTTAATTGGTGTTCAAGTCAAAACTGAGTCAATGGTGTTCAGTTTAGAATTTACCTGTTTTTTTTTTTTATCAAAATGGAGCCATTAAAGTTGAACTAAAATTTGACTCAGTTAACTCATATGCAATAATTTGGTGTTCAAGTCAAAACTGAGTCAGTGGTATACCGGTCTAAATTGATGCACTGTTTTTTTTTTAGTCAAAGCTGAGTCACTGATGTTCAAGTTACATTTGTCATCAGTGTTCAAGTCAAAATTTAGTCAGTGGTGTTCAAATTATATTTGTGTCATTGGTGTTCAGGTCAAATTTGTGTCATTGGAGTTCAGGTCAAATTTGAGTCACTGGTGTCCAAAACACATTTGTGTTCTTGGTGTTCAGCTTAAATTCAAGTCACTCATGTTCAAATTTGTGTCTTTGGTGCTCATGTCAAATTTCAGTCATTGGTTGTCTAGTCTAATTTGAGTTAATTGGTGTTCAAGTCAATGGTAATCACCAACAACAAAAAAGTTAAAAATTGATTTTTGGCGTCATTGATGTTCAGGTCACTGAGTCACTGGTGTTGAAATCAAATTCTTGTCATTAGTGTTCAAGTCAAAGTTGAGTCAATGGTGTTCAGTTTAGAATTTACCTGTGGTTTCTTTTTTTTTCCAAAATGGAGCCATTAAAGATGAACTAAAATTTGACTCATTGGTGTTAAAGTTGAATTGAAATCAAACTCAAGTCGTTAGTGTTCAAGTCAAAATGAACCCAGTGGTTTAAAGGTGAGTCAATGGCCTTCGGGTCAGCATCAACTTATTGGTTTTCTATGTGGATTCAGTGGTCTCAAGAACATCCAAGTCAAAACTAAGTCAAAGGTATTCAATCAAAAGGTGTTTAAGTCAAAATCAAGTTGTTGGTGATCATGTCAAAAGCAATTATTTGGTACTCAAGTCAAATCATTAGTGTTCAAGTTTAAAATGGTGTCATTGGTGTTCAAACCGAATTTGAGCCAATGGAATTCAGGTCAAAATTTGATTTTAGTCAAGTCAAGGTGTCAAGGTGGATACAGTGGTGTTCAAGTCAAAGTTGGGTCTTTACTGATGCTCACATCCAATTTGCATTATTAGTGTTCAGGTCAAATTTGAGTCATTGTTTTTTAAATAAAAGTCGAGTTAACAGTGTTCAGGTCAGAATCAACTCAGTTGCCTCATCAACTAGTCAGAGTGGATTAAGTGGTGCTCAGGTCAAATTCAAGTCCGTGGAATTAAGTCAAAAGGTGTTTAGGTCCAAGTCAAAAGCAGTTCATTGGTAGTGAAGTCAAAGGTGAGTCATTGGTATCACCATCAAAACCAAGTCATTGGTATTCAAGTCTGCACAGTCCTTTGAATCTATCCAAGTCATGTGACCTGAGTCCACACCTCTGCTATCAGCTCCAACTGCACTGCGATTACAAACACGCACACGCACGTAAAACACTTCCCCAACAGTAAACGACAAAACACAAAGTAGAAGAGATGACACGTGGTCATAACTCAAAGACATGGATTTGCATACATGCCTCGGCTAACACATTTAAAGCTGCAAGCTGGCAAACATACCGCACACCGCACACACACACACACACACACACACAGAGTAGATTTACTAACACACACTTTTAATGTCTCACACACTGATTTACTCTCCCACCCATAAACAAAGTACCGCACACAACCACACACACACAACCACACACACACACAGACACACACTGCGAGTTTAGGGCTCAGCACATTTACGGCCATTAACGGATATCGAATCCCACATCTGAATCTTTGACTAGGCTGTAATCATATTCGTGCTGGCCGAGACTATGGCGGGTGCTGCGGTGGGACGGCCCGCACGTCGGAGTAAGAGACGGCGTTTGCTCTGAATACGCTTTGAGCTCTGCTCTCCGTCAGTGCCGTTTTAAATGGGCTGAAAGGTAATCGCCTTTGCCTCAGCCTCCGTGCAGACGCCAGCGATTACAGAGAGCGGGGAATGAAAGAGCCGTATCTTTCCCGAGCAGACCCCCGCTTTCAGAGCCACGTGGACCGCACACACCAAAAACCACTGCAGAGCCAGACATGGAGGTCCTCACACGGGCTGACCACCACGAAAGTAAGGCAGGAATTCAGGTTTACAGTGTCGTGTCAGAAGCTGCGACGCTATGGAGCAACCTCATGTCACTTATGCAGGCATAGCAAAGTATGTCGGACCTGCTACTCAGGATGCGGGCTTCTCAAGCCTGCTGCCGTTCATTTATCTGGACGCTGCAGGAGCCACTTACATACGGTTCTAGCCAAAAGTTTAGAGAGAAGTGAAAATGAGATACACATCCTCTACACTTCCGCACATTCCAGTGCACAATTACTGAACATGTGCTGTGTATTTAACACAGGCAGGCCAATCAGAACTGTGCTGAGGATGTAGAGGATGTAGACTTATCATCGAAGGAACAGCTGCCCCCAGAATGGCGTGGCCACCTTTCAGAAATGAAAATAAGGGACGGGGTCGTGGTCATGTGTGAGTGACGTGTTCGAAACCACATCCTGTATGTGATATGTGTATGTGATTCCGGGGTGCGGGGGGTGTGGTTTGGGGGAGAGTGTGATCAATCATGTGTGACGCACATGTTTATCGGACATTTACGGAAATACGGAACAAAGCGTGTTACCCCGGGTGGTGGGGTGGGGGTTGCGGGGTGGGGTGAGATTGTGAAAGACGTGTATATCGGACATTTACGGTAATACGGAACAAATTTACGGACATTACTGGAAATACGGAACCTCCGTAATCTCCGTAAATTTGTTCCGTATTTCCTGTAATCTCCGTAAATTTGTTCCGCATTTCCTGTAATCTCCGTAAATTTGTTCCGTATTTCCTGTAATCTCCGTAAATTTGTTCCGCATTTCCTGTAATCTCCGTAAATTTGTTCCGCATTACCCGTAATCTCCATAAATTTGTTCCGTATTTCCTGTAATCTCCGTAAATTTGTTCCGTATTTCCCGTAATCTCCGTAAATTTGTTCCGTATTTCCCGTAATCTCTGTAAATTTGTTCCGCATTACCTGTAATCTCCATAAATTTGTTTCGTATTTCCCGTAATCTCCGTAAATTTGTTCCGTATTTCCCGTAATCTCCGTAAATTTGTTCCGCATTTCCTGTAATCTCCGTAAATTTGTTCCGCATTTCCCGTAATCTCCGTAAATTTGTTCCGCATTTCCCGTAATCTCCGTAAATTTGTTCCGTTTTTACGTAAATGTCCATAAATTTGTGCTGTATTTCTGTAAATGTCTCATATACACGTGTGTCACACACATGAATTGACTTTTAATTGCCAAATAAAGGACGATTCCGTATTTTACGTGACGGGTGGCAACCCGGAGGTGTGGGAGTGCGGTGCTGTTGGGAAGGAAGATAAAGTTACCAGGATCAATAACTGATGATAAATTTAGACTGATATGATCAATATTTATTGAGCTACACATACAGAAGTCTGTCTCTCAGTATGGCGTCGAGCCGAGATCACGTGCATGGCAGAACTTGAAACTTGAATCATTAGCATGTGTCATGATGGCAAACCTGCTAACCAAGTTTCATTCCTGCCGGTTGATTCCTTCTGGGTGCGGCTATTTGTTCCTAAACAGTCAGAAGTTGCATGTAATCCATAGTTGTATGGATTACAGACACCAAGTTACGGAGGCTACGAGTAGAGGAGTTTCCTTCCATCTAGGCAAAACGTTGGCTAACAGTGTTACACATGGCAAGTAGCTGAACTCCCGGCACCAAAACGCGATACGGCAAAGACTGTGGTTGGTCGTTATTAAACAAAGATGTACAGCTTCCAGGAACTACCCGATCAATGCCTCCTCCTTTAGGTTCATTTGCCTACATCACCATATAGATGCAACCAAGACAGCTCAGTGTTTATCACAGATTTGCTTTGACCTATTAGCTCCATGAGTAGTATGAAACCAATACTAGCTTGAGTTTGCCAACACATGAGAAATTTAGCCAACAGGTTTGACAAATACCTATACATCACCAGTTTAGGGTATATACTAGGGGTGGCACAGATTGGATGACTATACTGCTCTGCAATGAGGCTTTATACTTGATGCTAACAAGTTTACATTTACGGCATCTAGCTGACGCTCCTATCCAGAGCGACTTATTACAGGTGGGCCAATGTAGTGTTAGGAGTCTTGCCCAAGGACTCTTATTGGTGTAGCACAGCATAGTCACCCAGACTGGGATTCGAACCCCAGTCTCCCACATGTAGAGGTGGAACCCTGGGTGGTGGTGTTACCCACTGAGCTACAGCAACCACTCTACATGGATAACCACTCTACTCAACCATGGATGCCTCTGAGAAGACAACAGGTGAAGAGCTTGGTGATTTTGGTTCGTATCTCTGAAGGCTAGCAAGGTGATCCAAGGGCACATCATAATCTACTGACCTGTGGAGTTTGGCTTACCTCTACCATTTCCTCACCAATATACAGAACCTCAACGATCTACAGAACCTCAAATATCAGATAATGAACACTGTTATAGCCGGTTTCCAGAAGGTGTACGTTGGGAGCATATAGCCCTATAATCCTGTCATGCTAGAAGCTGGTTACTCTTAATTTATGCCAATTTAGGGTGCTCTAGGTTTCTCTGGCTCTCCGGACCTCCGCTTCGGGAGGCTGTCCTGGCAAGGCTATCTGGGGTGTGCTATCAGGGATGAGTCGGATAGGCATTCCAGGGTATATATTTTAGGTTTTCTTTGGTTGTGTTGAAATTCCAGCCTCGTCAGAAGGACCACGTGATGCGCTACTGACTTGGGGAGTCTAGTAACCTAAATTTAAAGTCACGTTTTTCAGCACAGCAAAACTTAATAAAAACAACCATTATTCACGACGTCACCAGCATTTGGTCAACACTGACTCTACACGACGGCACCAGCGTTTGGTCAACACTGACTCTACACGACGTCACCAGCATTTGGTCAACACTGACTCTACACGACGGCACCAGCGTTTGGTCAACACTGACTCTACACGACGGCACCAGCGTTTAGTCAACACTGACTCTACACAATGTCACCAGTGTTTAATCAACACTGACTCTACACGACGTCCCCAGCGTTTAGTCAACACTGACTCTACACGACGTCACCAGTGTTTAGTCAACACTGACTCTACACGACGTCACCAGTGTTTAATCAACACTGACTCTACAAGACGGCACCAGCGTTTAGTCAACACTGACTCTACACGTCACCAGCGTTTAGTCAACACTGACTCTACACAACATCACCAGGGTTTAGTCAACACTGACTCTACACAACGTCACCAGCGTTTAATCAACACTGACTCTACACGACGTCACCAGTGTTTAGTCAACACTGACTCTACACGACGTCACCAGTGTTTAATCAACACTGACTCTACAAGACGGCACCAGCGTTTAGTCACCACTGACTCTACACACGTTCACCCAGCGTTTAGTCAGACTACTTGCACTGACTCTACACACAACATCACCAGGTGTTTAATCAACACTGACTCTACACAACGTCACCAGCGTTTAATCAACACTGACCCTACACAACATCACCATGGGTTTAGTCAACTGACGGGGGGGGAGTCACAGTGACTGGTACCAAACGAACGTCACGCGCTCGTGCACCAGCGTTAATCAACACTCTCACCCTACTGACCGACGTCACCAGCGTTTAGTCAACACTGACTCTACACGACGTCACCAGCGTTTAGTCAACACTGACTCTACACGACGTCACCAGCGTTTAGTCAACACTGACTCTACACAACATCACCAGGGTTTAGTCAACACTGACCCTACACGACGTCACCAGCGTTTAATCAACACTGACCCTACACGACGTCACCAGCGTTTAGTCAACACTGACTCTACACAACATCACCAGGGTTTAGTCAACACTGACCCTACACAACGTCACCAGCGTTTAATCAACACTGACTCTACACGACGTCACCAGCGTTTAATCAACACTGACCCTACACGACGTCACCAGCGTTTAGTCAACACTGACTCTACACGACGTCACCAGCGTTTAGTCAACACTGACCCTACACGACGTCACCAGCGTTTAGTCAACACTGACTCTACACGACGTCACCAGCGTTTAGTCAACACTGACCCTACACGACGCCACCAGCGTTTAATCAACACTGACCCTACACGACGTCACCAGCGTTTAGTCAACACTGACCCTACACAACATCACCAGGGTTTAGTCAACACTGACCCTACACGACGTCACCAGCGTTTAATCAACACTGACCCTACACGACGTCACCAGCGTTTAATCAACACTGACCCTACACGACGTCACCAGCGTTTAATCAACACTGACTCTACACGACGTCACCAGCGTTTAATCAACACTGACTCTACTCTCATTACATAACAGTCACCTTCAAAATGAACCGAGGTCGCGCAACCCCTAGTATACACAGCAGCACTTGCTACAATGTGGAGGGCCTACGGAGGAAAGTGGCTGTTATATTAAGACTCACATCGTAGCCGCTGTTGCGGATGCCCCTCCTGGAGCGCTCCCTCATGACCAGGAGGTCCAGCTCAGTCTCCACAGGACTCGGCGTGTTGAGAGACTGTCTGCTCCAGTACGCTGGCTCCCTCTGGCTCTCACTGCAAACAAAGCATTACACACGTCTCACCTTCCAGGGTCAAACCATGGCACGATATGTCCATCTAACAGGCTAATGGACGTGGAACCCCTCCACTGCAGTAACAGGAACTCTTCGGGGAAGGCTTTAAACTAGATTGCTGTGAGGATTCGATTGTATTCAGGCATAAGAGCCTTAGTGAGGTCAGGGCGCCTACTGATGTTCTGGATGCCCAAAGGCACTCGAGTTAGCTCCATCACCTCAGAAAACATAGAACCCAGTGCTGGGTGGTTGTAATAGCCCCCGCTGAGACCGGGCTTTGGGCATAGTGACCTTGGGCACGTGCGGCTGGTATAGTGTGATTCATTTTAATGTTCAGGGCTCTTCTACGGAGGTCATACAACTGAACACTTGCGTCCGCCATCAAATAGATGGCCTTCAAATAGCTGAATTTACCAGGATGAGGACCGTCTGGACCGTCCTACTCTGCAAACATGTGTGCTCTTAGTGCAGACATTGCATAGAGGCCTGCTGACCTCACCGTACAGTATGCTGGGGTATTAGTGGAGTACCCTTGAGGGGTACTTTCACTAGATACTAATAGAAACAGGGTGTTTTCATGAAACTGGGCGAACTCCATGAAGTTATGATGTAATGTATTCCAGTGACTGAAGCACATGACTTTCAAAACACATTCAAAAATACATTTACATGCTCCTAGGCCACCACGTTTCATCTGATGTCCTTGATGTCTCTCGGTTATCTCTCTCTCTCGCTTCCTGTCTGACTACTCCGAAGCAGGATGACTAATAACTCATCCCCCCGGTGCCCGATCGCCCGCCTACCTCCTCCTGTATTTGACGTAAGTGGAAGGGTTCCTGTCCTCCACGGGCCCTAAAGCGTCTTCCAGGTCCAGAGAGGCGTTCTCTCTCCTCAGCCGCTCTCGGTGACTGTGCCGGTGGCCACCGGTGCTGCCGCTGCCTCCGCTCACCGGACCGTCGCTGTAGCCCTTCCTCTTGGCCTTCAGCCGCAGCTTGTTCCGGTAGTGCTCGATGTCGGACTTCTGCTTCAGCCCCATGTTCACCTGCAGACACACAGACCCAGCACTAATGGTGAGCTCGGCCAAAACCTGTGGACGGAAGCCACACGGGCATTTTCAGGCCAATCTATTCATTTAAGGTCGCTTGTTGTTGGAGAGCAGCAGCGCAGTTTGGTGCCAGGCTCAGCCCGTGAGACAGGATTGGGCTCGTGTAAACGGATTTGCTTGTTATTGACAAGCCGCTTGATGCAGGTATAAACGAATCAACTTGAAAAACACAAGCCTCTCAGGTCAAGCAGTCTGGTTACTATGGTGAGTGCGGGCTAGAGCTTTAATCGGGTCTGAAATTTGAAACCGCAGATAGCGCAAGAACATCCTGCCCTAGCCTGACCCGTCCTGACTTTTCTCAGATGTACCAATGCAGGAGTGCATTTGCATGGATCTGAAAGTGGAAGGAAGTCACAGATGTTAGAATGTTATGATCCATTATTGTGGATGCTGATAAGTGCTAGGGCTCGGCAACGTGTCAGTATTTATCAGAATGAAGCTACAACAACATCAGAGGTGAAACGGTGGAGAAGACAAACCCAACTGAGCTCCCAGGATATAAGAAGCAGGACTGGCTAGAGGCTGGTAAAAGAGGCAGCAGTGAGGCAGCAGTAAGGCTGTCTGGAGAGCATCTGGCTGCACGCCTCTGGGGCTGTGCTCGGACTTTGTGAGGTCTCTGGGATGGTTCTTCTTGAGGAGAGGGCTAGGTGGCTACTCTCTCTCTCTCTCTCTCTCTCTCTCTCTCTCTCTCTTTAAAAGTCACATGTGCATGCAGGTTCTGGTTCTGGTTCATTCCAGACTGCTTAACAGTTACAAATGGGTGGCAAAGCCACATCCAAATACTTCCCATATTAAAAAATACAATATGCACTAAAATATAATAAAATGTATATAATAAAAAATATAAAAAATATTTCTATTGCAGTGCAGAACAATTAAATATTGATAAGTAAAATGACCTTCTCTAGTTGATGCATCTTAAATTCAATATAGGTTCTCACTATATTGACATACAAGCTCCCCGGTCAAAAATGCAGTCACCTTGCATGTTTAAGGTGGTAGTAACTTCAGGCTCCTGCAGATGGCGCTGTATGAGGATGATGGAGCTATAAATCCCTGCGGGGTGTGAGTGACGGGGTCCATTGACTGGGAAGAGGAGGTACTACAGTGCAGGGAATGTCTCGTTCCATGTGTGGAAAATGGCTCCAGAGCAGATGTTAATGATTGGCTAAAAGGAGGGACTGCATGTGGGCGTGGCCAAAGACCATAGTGTGAAGGAAGTAGCTGGATCTGCAGGTGTATGGAAGCGTACGGTCATACGGGTCTACCAGCAGTGGATAAAATCCCAGTCTACAGGGAATTCTCCTCGGAATTGTGCCAGGAAAGGCATCCACCAAATCTGGACCAACAGTGCAAGTCTTTGCTGGAAGAGTGTCTGTACATTGATGTGGCTACATCCAAAAACTTGTCCAGTCCATGCCACATCCAATCCCAGCTGTTATTGGTGCTGGTGGAGGTATTAGACACTACTAGGAACGTTTCAGTCATATACTGAATGCCAATATTGTATTCAAACTGCAATGTTAGAATATAGCAACTAGTCATAAGATCATTTTACTGCCAAGTTATCATTTTTGCAGTGTATAATAGCAGAGGCACTCTGGAATTATGAATGAAATGACAGAAGGTCTTAAAAACACAAAATATTATATTTTAGAACTACTATGAACAATCAGGATTCTCAACCTATATGAGAAACTCGCTACAAAGACCATGGCGGAATCCGCTCTACTGCAGTCTACCAGCTGATTAACGACCCATTATAATCCATACTTTTTAAAAATTTTAGTAAATTAAAAAACACAACATTACACATATGTACTATTGAATTTAATAGTACATATATCAAATCAAATCAAATCAAATTAAATCAATTTCAAATCAATCATTTATTTATATAGTGCTTTTTACAACTGATGCTGTCTTAAAGAATCACGTCATAAGAATCATAATTCATAAAGGAGAGAAAAGAAAGAAGCCCCCCGGTGAGCAAGCCGTAGGCGATGGTGGCAGGGAAGAACCTTGGGAGGAACCGGCCTCACACGGGGGTCCCCATCCTCCTTTGCTCAAAACTCCATTTTGAAATTGTTCAAAGTAGCATCACATCATTCCTTAACAAGATAAACATCACCAGGTCACTTGTCAATCAATTTTGCTATCTGATTACATCATTGTATCATCCAGGCCTACTCCGAAAATGACCATTTCAGTCCCGTAGGGTTTGGATAAGCTCTACAGGCCTACCTCTCCATTGAGGATCACAGAGTCCTGGCTGTGATTGGATGAGTCCGGGTAGGAGTAG
>JAMWET010001678.1:42500-60000 GCA_024036415.1 Prochilodus magdalenae | reverse complement strand
TCTCTCCTTCTCTCTCCCTCTCCCCATACTCTCTCTCTCCTTTCTCTCTCCCTCTCCCCATACTCTCTCTCCTTCTCTCTCCCTCTTCCCATACTCTCTCTCCTTCTCTCTCCCTCTCTTTCTCTATCCCTCTCTCGCTTTCTCTCTCAACTTCTATTTCTATTTCTCTCTCCCTCTCCCCATACTCTTTCTCCTTCTCTCTCCCTCTCCCTCTCTCTCCCCATACTCTCTCTCCCTCTCTCTCCCTCCTTCTCTCTCCCTCTCCCCATACTCTCTCTTCTTCTCTCTCCCTCTCCCCATACTCTCTCTCCTTCTCTCTCCCTCTCCCCATACTCTCTCTTACTTTCTCTCTCTCTCTTCCTCTTTCTCTCTCTCTCGGTCTCACTTCCTCTCTCTTTCCTTCTGCCTTCCCCCTCTCTCTGTCCCTTTCTCTGTCTTCTCTCTCTCTGTCCGCCTGCTAATCTGTTCCTGATTAGTCCTTTTCTCCTTCCATTCCTCTTTTTCCTATCCTTTATCTTTCACTAAATTTATTTCTCCTCTTGCTCTCTATCTTCCCCCTTTGCCTCTACATTCTGTCCATCTCTTTTTACTGTTGCTTTCTTTCATCCCCCTGCTCTTTTTTCTTTTTTGCCTCTTCTTTTCTTGTCCCCATCTAATCTTCTTTCTCTCTCCATTCCTTTTCCTCTCCTATTCCCTTTTATTTATTTCTTCCTCACTCTCTCCTTTCTATCTTTCTCATCCTTCTTCATCTCTCTCTCCTCACATTCTCTTCTATGTCTATCTTCCTCTTTCCCTCTTCCTGACTCTCTCTTCTATTTCTCTCTTCCCCTCTATCCCTCTTCCTCCCTTTTACTTTTCTCTTTTTTCCCCTCTATCCCTCTTCCTCCCCTTTACTTTTCTCTTTTTCCCCTCTATCCTTATTCCTTTCTTTCTCCCTCTTCCACCCTCTATCCTTCTTTCCCCCTTTTACTTCTCACTCACTCTTTCCCTCCTGTTTGTTTTCCTCCTCCCTTTATGCCTCTTTTGTCCTTTCATTTCTCTGTCACTCAGTCTTCTCCTCCATTCCTCCTCCTCCACCCTTCTTTCTTTCTTTCCTGTTCCGGTGCTGTTGTTATTTCCCACTCTAATCCTATTTCTCCCTCTCTCTCTTTTCCCTTTCTACCACTCTTACCCCTTTATTTCTTCTTCACCCCTTTCTTTCCTTCTTTTTCTCCTCTCCAGTCATCTGTCTTTCTTCCCTACCATTTCCTCTCTTTACCCTTCATTTCTCCTTCTCCCTCCTTTCATTCCTACCCTTATAATCTTCTTTCTTATTTCTTCCTTTCTTTCTAAAGCTACTCTTTTTCCTCTACTGCTTTTTACTCTGTCTCGTATTCCTCCCCCTCCCTCTCTCCCTCCCTCCCTGTCAGCTTTATTCCTCCCTGTGCTCTGTTCTTATGTGGATTCTGCTTTTACTTTTCCAAATAATTGTCTTTGCCAAGCCGCTCTCTTTTCTCCAGGCTCCTTCCCCTTTAATCGCTTCACTCGGGAGGGACAACAGAAGACAGCGCACGCTCCTCCTGCTGGTCAGAAACACAGGGCATTTACACAAAGAGACAAAGAGCCAAAGAACGAGAGAGAATGAAAGGAGTAAGGTTGGTAAGGAGCACAGAAACAGAAAGACTGAAGCAGCAGGCGCACAGCACTGTCCTGTATGCCAGAGCTCAGGGCTGGTGCCCCTGGCATCGCCAGCACAGGCAGCCTCCCCAGGGACTTTTCAATCTACAGGTATTAAAGTGTATATCACTCAGAATGATGAAGGGATGGATATTTAAACAGAATGGAAAACTGTATTAACACGGTTATGGAGCTGAGTAACGAGGAACCAGGACATAGAACTGACATACCATGTACCTCAAACACTGTTTTCCTCCTTCAAATCCACATCCTGCATTTCCGAACGGGAGGACGGGAAAACGGGGTGATTCCTAAATCCCAAACTTCCGGAACAGACTATTTAATATTCACACCCCCAACATTTACATACAACCACAACGGAGCTGCACCAACCAAAATGCTGGACTACGTGGAGAAATCCAGCATTCCAGGCTGGGAAGGGGATGGAATGCTCCAGCAACCACCTGGCATCAACTTAGCAACCACCTGGTACACCTCAGCATCAGCAGCACAACACTTTACCGACCACCTGGTACACCTCAGCATCCACCGCGCAACAGTTTAGCCACCACCTAGCGATACCCCAGTAACCACCTAGCAACAGCTTGCCAACTACCTGATACACCATGGCAACCACATAGTATTACCTTATCAATAACACAGAACACCATGCCCACTACCTGGTACACCTTTTGATCCACCAGGCATCACCTTACCGACCACCTGGTACACCTCAGCATCCACCGCACAACACTTTACCAACCACCTAGTATACCTTGACAACCACCTAGCAATACACCAGTAACCACCTAGCAACAGCTTGCCAACTACCTGACACACCATGGCAACCACATAGCATTACCTTATCAACAACACAGAACACCATGCCCACTACCTGGTACACCTTTGGATCCACCAGGCATCACCTTAGCAACCACCTGGTACACCTCTGCATCCACCGCGCAGCACTTTACCGACCACCTAGTATACCTTGGCAACCACCTAGCAATACCTCCGTAACCATCTAGCAACAGCTTGCCAACTATCTGATACACCATGGCAACCACATAGCATTACCTTATCAACAACACAGAACACCATGCCCACTACCTGGTACACCTTTGGATCCACCAAGCATCACCTTAGCAACCACCTGGTACACCTCAGCATCCACCGCGCAACACTTTACCGACCACCTAGTATACCTTGACAACCACCTAGCAATACCTCAGGAAGTACCTAGCAACAGTTTAGCCACCACCTAGCAATACCCCAGTAACCACCTAGCAACAGCTTGCCAACTACCTGACACACCATGGCAACCACATAGTATTAGCATATCAACAACACAGAACGCCATGCCCACTACCTGGTACACCTTTGGATCCACCAGGCATCACCTTAGCAACCACCTGGTACACCTCAGCATCCACCGCGCAGCACTTTACCGACCACCTAGTATACCTTGACAACCACCTAGCAATACCTCAGGAAGTACCTAGCAACAGCTTAGCCACCACCTAGCAGTACCCCAGTAACCACCTAGCAACAGGTTGCCAACTACCTGACACACCATGGCAACCACATAGCATTACCTTATCAACAACACAGAACACCATGCCCACTACCTGGTACACTTTTGGATCCACAGGCATCACCTTAGCAACCACCTGGTACACCTCAGCATCCACCGCGCAGCACTTTACCGACCACCTAGTATACCTTGACAACCACCTAGCAATACCTCAGGAAGTACCTAGCAACAGTTTAGCCACCACCTAGCAATACCCCAGTAACCACCTAGCAACAGCTTGCCAACTACCTGACACACCATGGCAACCACATAGTATTAGCATATCAACAACACAGAACGCCATGCCCACTACCTGGTACACCTTTGGATCCACCAGGCATCACCTTAGCAACCACCTGGTACACCTCAGCATCCACCGCGCAGCACTTTACCGACCACCTAGTATACCTTGACAACCACCTAGCAATACCTCAGGAAGTACCTAGCAACAGCTTAGCCAACACCTAGCAGTTACCCCCAGTAACCACCTAGCAACAGGTTAGCCAACTACCTGACCACACCATGGCAACCACCATAGCATTACCTTATCAACATACACAGAACACCATGCCCACTACCTTAGCACTTTTGGATCCACAGGCATCACCTTAGCAACCACCTGGTACACCTCAGCATCCATCCGCCGCGTAGCACTACACTTTACCGACCACCTAGTATACCTTGACAACCACCTAGCAATACCTCAGGAAGTACCTAGCAACAGCTTAGCCACCACCTAGCAGTACCCCAGTAACCACCTAGCAACAGCTTGCCAACTACCTGACACACCATGCAACCACCAAACAACAATTTACCAACCACCTGGTATACCTTGACATCCACCTAGCAACACCTGAGCAACAGCTTAGCAACCCCTTAGCCATACCTCAGTAACCACCTGGTACACCTTGACAACCTCCTAGCAACACCAAAACAACAACCTGGAATACCACAGCAACCACCCAGCAACACCCTAGCAACACTGGAGGGAAAATATGACTTAAATTGCGGCCTGTATAATATTTAATATTCATATACAGACATAATACACTACAATAAAGCCATATCCATGTGTGTCCTCAGTAGAGGACTGACCAGTAGAATCCAGATGTCTGCGTATGACTGTACACGCTGCACATCCCCAGCTCCCATTAGTAAAGGACAATTACAGGTGCAGGCTGGAGCCTTATTAGATAAGCGGACAGCAGCAGCACACTGATGGTGCAGTGAGCGATGATTCCAGACACTGGCACGGTGCAGCGAAGGAGAGCAGAATAATAGCCTGTCTTAAAGAGCACAGGGCGTACAGGGGAGACGGTGGAGAACAGAGCCGGAGCGCAGCAGGAATCAGGAAAGTTCATACAAAGTTCATTCAAAGTCAGCGCTGTTTAAAACACGACCAGCTGGTTTCAGCAGAAAGCAGAGCAGACGCTTTTCATTCCTATTACAGCTATCACAACCAGCATACCGTCACTGCTGGAGGAAACCCGCGCCTCACAAACCGCCAAAGCCTTTACTGAACTTCTACACTGCATTAAAGCAACCAGGTCTTATCCCGGTAGTTAGGTATCATTCCTGTTGGTGAGCTCATCCGGGAATATCTTCACACAATGTGAACAACAGCAGCTGTAACCAGAACCGTGCATATCCTGAGTGACTGCTCACCTTAGACCTGTTGCTAGCTGGCTGCTAAGAATGCCAGGAATGAACTAGTGCCTATGGGAGGAACAAAGGATGAATAAACAACACATAGAGGAGTGTGGGTCAGTATGGCTGTGAGTTAGAGTTTGGGGACCTGGCCTGAGTGAGTACATGCAGTTTGCTATCTGTAGCATAAACCAAATAATAGTAGAATGGAATGGGACTCCATGGGAGAAACGAGGGAATCTGCAGGTGTATGGAGGAATACCGTCATACAGAGTGGCACAAATCCCAGCCTACAGGGAATTCTTCTTGGAATTGTGACAGGGAAAGCATCCACAAAATCTGGTGGAGGTATTATGTGCTATTAGGGACGTTTTGGTCTTTGGGGTGTGAGTTTATGGAAACCATAGTAATTTATTAATATTGTGATCAACACCTCAGCAATCACCTAGCAACAGCTTAGCAACCACCAAGCAGTACCTCAGTAACAACACAGCAACACCTTGGGAACCACCTGGTACACCTTGGCAACCACCTAGCATCACCTTAGCAACCACACAGTACATCATGGCAACCACCTAGCATCACCTCAGCAACTACCAAGCAACAGCTTAGCAACCATTAAGCAGTACCTCAGTAGCAACATCTTGGCAACTACCTGGTACACCTTGGCAACCACCTAGCATCACCTTAGCAACCACACAGTACATCATGGCAACCACCTAGCATCACCTCAGCAACTACCTAGCAACAGCTTAGCAACCACCAAGCAGTACCTCACTAACAACACAGCAACACCTTGGCAACTACCTAGCATCACCATAGCAACCACACAGTACATCAAGGCAACAACCTAGCAACACCTCAGCAACTACCAAGCAACAGCTTAGCAACCACCAAGCAGTACCTCAGTAACAACACAGCAACACCTTGACAACTACCTGGTACACCTTGGCAACCACCTAGCAACACCTCAGCAACTACCTAGCAACAGCTTAGCAACCACCAAGCAGTACCTCAGTAACAACACAGCAACACCTTGACAACTATCTGGTACACCTTGGCAACCACCTAGCAACACCTCAGCAACTACCTAGCAACAGCTTAGCAACCACCAAGCAGTACCTTAGTAACAAACAAGCAACACCATGGCAATTACCTGGTACACCTTGACAACCACCAGGCATCAACTTAGTCACCACCTGGAATGCTATAGCAACCACCTGGTACACCCCAGCAACCGTCAAGCAACACTTCACCAACCACCTAGTACACCTTGAGAACCACCTAGCAACACATTAGGAACTACCTAGCAACAGCTTAGCAACCACCTAACAATACCTCAACAATCATCTGGCAACACCATGGCAACCACCTAGCATTACCTTACCCACAAAATAGAACATATGAGCAGCCACCTGGTACACCTTGGATGCTCCAGCTGGCTATGTGCAGAGAGGAGAACCCGGTTAAATGGTTAAAGGGCACTGAGTCACGCGTGAAGGTCTGGGCGGCTGAGAATCTAAACCCGAGCGCACCAAACAGCGTCTGAGAACGGCCCACACTCACATCTACCACCCATGTGACGCAAAGCCATAAATATGACATCACGACTCAGTCGAGTGGAGCTTAAGTAAGAGATGAGGCCTCATGGCAGCCCTCTGGGCCTTCGCCGCACACACATGGCTTTCCGTGACTGATAAACATCCCCCCGGCGGCTCATTTGCATCTTCATGCGGAGGGTGGAGAAACCGGCAGAGACGTTAGTCTCCCCTTTGTGTGGCTAAATGTGAGCTAAAGCAAATCTCTTCCAGGATCCCAGAAGGAGGAAGTGCGGTAATCTGCGGTGCATTAAAAAGGAGAGAAATTATCGCTGGAGAAATGAGCGGTTCACACAGCCCACCGATGTCCTGGAACGTCTGTGATTCCTGAGCAGCATGGGAAGCTGTTTTGGAACGGGATTCTAAATATACAGCCAGACGGCAATTACTTTGTTCTGGAGCTCATGTCAGCGAAGCTCTTTGTTCGCTGCCTTTCCCTTCCCAAGCGGCTTGTTTTCACCCACTTCCCTGGCGCGTTGCATCATGACTAAGAGGTCAAACCCGGACGGATGGATGCTCCAGATTATTATTTGTGATATTTCATATACACTGATCATGCATATACACTTTGATGCATATCCCTGGTCAAACGATCCGGTGAGTTTATCCTCTACGGCCAAGCATTTGCATTCAACTGTAAACAAAAATTATTCATAATAATTATTAATATATAGCAACATAATGAAATATAACGGTCACACTGGAATTAAGTTTGGACACATGCATCTAAACGGATGTTGTTGGTGGTCTTACAGACTCTACAGGCTTACTGAGATATCTAAATAGTCCCTTTGTTGATGTACCCAGTATGATACTCCTCCATATCTCCACCTCTAATATATATTTAGTGGTGTAAAAACTTTGATCTCTTTTTCTGCACAGTGTAAAAGCTCTAGCTCTCCTTTCAGGTTAGTGAATATTCATGAGGGACCAACCAATAGAATCGCTCCAAACCTGCTTAGTAATAAACCTTGTTCTATCAGCTCCACTGCAGGGTAAGGAAGCTGGTTCATCCTCTTGGTAAGGTCCAACTATCTAGCAACAGCTTAGCAACTACCCAGCAGTACCTCAGTAACAACATAGCAAAACCTTGGCAACCACCTGGAATGCATCACCTTAGCAGCCACAGAGTACATCAAGGCAACCACATAGAAACACCTTGGCAACTACCTGGTGCACTTTGGCAACCACCTAGCAACACCTTGGCAACCAAAACTTGCTTAGAAATAAACTTTGTTCTATCTCCCCCCACTGCAGGTTAATAAAGCTGTTTCATCCTCCTGTAAAGTTCCAACTACCTAGCAACAGCGTAGCAACAACCTATCAGTACCTCAGTAACAACCTAGCAAAAACTTGGCAACCACCTGGAATGCATCACCTTAGCAACCACCTAGCAACACCTTGGCAACTACCTGGTACACTTTGGCAACGACCTAGCATTACCTTAACATTCACCTAGCATCACCTTAGCAGCCACACAGTACACCAAGGCAACCACATAGCAACAATCTGGCAAATACCTGGTACACACACACACGCCCGCACGCACACACGCACGCACACACACACAAACACACACTCACACAAACACACACTCACACTCAGTGCGAGGATGAACCAGCTTTCTTAACACGCACTCTCGACAGTGCGGCGCTTCAGTCAGTGATGTTAAACCGGGGTGCTGTTCTGATCCACTAACCTGCGATGCATCTCTGTGGTGGACTGTGGCCTTTTGGAGGCGGTGCCGTCCTGGAGCACTCCCTTGTCCTGCGTGAGAGGGGCGTCCCGTACCGGTAGAGACAGGACCAAAGTCTCTTTAGTGACAGCAAGACCCTCCTCACCCTGTTGGCCCATGTGCTGCTTAGCATAATCAAAACCCTGAACCGGCTAGAGGAGAGAAGAGAAGAGAGGAGAAGAGAAAAGAAGAAAAGAAAAGAAAAGAAAAGAGAAGAGAAGAGAAGAGAAGAGAAGAGAAGAGAAGAGAAGAGAGAAAAAGAGAGGAGAAGAAAGTAGAAGAGAAGAGAGGAGAGAAGAGAAGAGAAGAGAAGAGAAGAGAAGAGAAGAGAAGAGAAGAGAGAAAAAGAGAGGAGAAGAAAGTAGAAGAGAAGAGAGAAGAGAAGAAGAGAAGAGAAGAGAGAAAAAGAGAGGAGAAGAAAGTAGAAGAGAAGAGAGAAGAGAAGAGGAGAAGAGAAGAGAAGAGAAGAGGAGAGGAGAGGAGAGGAGAGAAGGGGAGAGAAGAGAAAAGAGGAGAGAGAAGAGAGGAGGAGAGAAGAGAAGAGAAGAGAAGGGGAGAGAAGAGAAGAAGAGAAAAGAGGAGAGGAGAGAGGAGAAGATAAGAGAGGAGAGCAGGTTATGTAAGGTTTGTAGGGGATATAATAAGCACCTTTGGAGAGCAGGCATTTCATTTCAATAAGCATCGGTCTGTTGGCCACTGTGATTTATTAATGGCGCCCCACAGCTCTCCGTCTCACTGTATTTCACGCAGCCCGTATATGACGCTCCGCCTTGCCATGAGATATTTAATGCGGGAAAAGCTACGGAAGCTCACAGAAGATGAATTATGGATCCCACTCCAGCAGGGAGAACACGCGGACATCAGAGCGCCTCTCTGTTTTCAGAGACACGTACATACATGTGCTATGGCGTCTCTGTGAGACCCAAAGAGGGGAAACATAAACACCAGAGACTTTAATAATTCAGGACGTACGCACTTCGCTGCACGTGCTGCTGTCACGCGCACCTTACAGAGGAATCAATACAGATCTACCTTCTCCACACCTCCGTGCTGCAGGGGACACAGGGCTAAATTTAGACAGCGTCCAGCTAATCCATGGAGACAGCCTTCTCCATTAAGGAACACCAGCACTGGGATTTAAGATACGCACTGACCTTGGGCTGCACATGTTCTCTGCCTTTCTAATGTAACTCACATGTACTGTGCCGAGCTGTAATTCACTCGGAGGAAATCCATTCACTGGAATGTCGTCAGAGCAACCATGACACATCTGGAGACAGTCTGTAACAGTCTGTATATATATATACTCATATATACACTCATCATCATCTCATCATACAGAACAGCTGCACCCAGAAGGAGGTGTGGGAGTGCGGTGGTGTTGGGAAGGAGGATAAAGGGGACCAGGATCAATAACTGATGATAAATTTAGACTGATATGATCAATATTTATTGAGCTACACATACAGAAGTCTGTCTCTCAGTATGGCGGTGTTGGGCGGCCGTGTTTGCTAACCCAACACGCCAGACGTCTCGGTATGGAGCTGTAGAGGTTCCTAATGGAGTCCTGTGATAATCCATCCCATGCAGCTTGAACATCCTCACACAGTTCCTGCAGATGGTGCAGTAAGGGTGGAGGTGGAGGGACACCAGGCCTTCTGGACGTGTGACAACACACCGTTCATCTTGGTGCTGACCACGGTGCCTCCACACACGGATTCGTTGGGCGTCTCCACCAAGACTAAAGCGGGACTCGTCACTGAAGATGACCCGCTGCCATTCTGAGTCACTCCATGACAGTCTGGTACGTCACCACTGCAGTGTTTGGTGACGGTGACGTGGTGTTAAGGACAGTCGTGGTAACGGTCTGCGTGCATGGTGGGCATCACTGCTCGCTGTGTGTCTGCCATCGTGGCTGTTGAGTCACTCCTCGATTGTTGGACTATCCGTCGGTTCTCCCTCCCCAGGGTATTATAGGTCTCCCCGATCCTTCATATCGTTGAGCTGTGCAAGCTTCTATCCACAGCCACCAACAGCGTGCTATACGTCACCAAGACCTCCAACCTGGGGCCCTATGATGCAACCCCTTTCCAACTCCTCCCACTACTGGAGTTGCTTTTGAATTCTCAGAGGCGCATACTCACCTGCAAAGGAGGCTACCGACACAACAGCAGGAGTCAGAATGGAGAGCACACGCAACAGGAGGACCTTATACAGTCAGTCTGGTGCACCGATAAGGCCCGTCCCTGCTTTCCTCACACGTACAGTTGAGTGTGAAACTCGAATCATTAGCATGAATCAGGATGTCAAACCTGCCCACCAGGTTTCACTCCTGTTGGTTGATTCCTTCTGGGTGCAGCTATTGTATTGATATTGGTATATACTGTATATACATATACATATACAGGGGTTGGACAATGAAACTGAAACACCTGTCATTTTAGTGTAGGAGGTCTCATGGCTAAATTGGACCAGCCTGGTGGCCAATCTTCATTAATTGCACATTGCACCAGTAAGAGCAGAGTGTGAAGGTTCAGTTAGCAGGTAAGAGCACAGTTCTGCTCAAAATACTGCAATGCACACAGCATTATGGGTGATATACCAGAGTTCAAAAGAGGACAGACTGTTGGTGCACGTCTTGCTGGCGCATCTGTGACCAAGACAGCAAGTCTTTGTGATGTATCAAGAGCCACGGTATCCAGGGTAATGTCAGCATACCACCAAGAAGGACGAACCTCCACCAGCATCACGTAGTGACCTGGCCACTATCCTGCAAGAAGAATGGCTTAAACTCCCTCTGACCACTGTGCAGGACGCAGTATATGTCATTCCCAAGACCAACTGACGCTGTACTGGCCCCAAAAGGACCTACACCATACTAATAAATGATAGTGGTCTAAAACCAGGTGTTTCAGTTTCATTGTCCAACCCCTGTATATATATATGTATATACTCTCAGAACATTCCGAGGTCCAAGTGGGTAAATGTTATTTTATTTTATTGCAATTAAAAATTATTAGTTATTATTTTAATATTAATTCTAAAAATGGAAGCAGCCATTTCTTCTGCCATGAACACCAACCAACACATAGGGCTGCCCGACTACAGCAAACACTCATCAGAAATGAATATTATTCTGGTCAATATTAAGACTAGCATTTGATACATCACTATTGAAGTTTTTCTAATAGTGGATTTGAACTTTTGAACATAAAATTCCAATAAAAATTACAAATTAAAATAAAAAAATATATATTATAATATATATCTAGTATATATCCTTACCTATAACATATTATCTTATTCAAATATATGATACATATATAGATAGATATAGATACACTGTATATCTAATTAATATCAATACATATAATGTATATAAAAATATAAACGAGATGAACTAATGCATTTTCTCCGCTTAAGGAAAGCCACTAAACACATATAATAAATAATAAATTAATTTTACAGAAAAAAGTTGAATAAGCTTTTAGGGAGAGGGAAAAATAATCATCATTGTTCATGGAAGCCAAAATCCTACTTAAGAATAAAATACGAAATATGATTTTACAATTTATTAATTGATTAATATTCATCAGACTCAAGGCTTGAACACTAAATCTCAGTCCTGCAATATTACACCACATTATTTATTATTATTATTATTATTATTATTATATTTTGCCACTTTAAACTGTGCGGGATAATATTGAAATGGCTGTGATGGTGCTTTGAAAAACCCAGTCATGATGGCTATGAGAACTGTTCAGCCCTGGTATATGATATATATGATATATATATGATAAGGGATCCTATGAGCGATCCACTGCACGGCCATAGCCATACCCTTCACTTGTTACATACACTGCACACACATTCATCAGACTTCATCCACTGCGCATGCCTTCCACAGCACAAACAAGCCAGGAACACACATAACATATCGGCAGGTAGACGGCAACGGCACACATGCAGACAGACATGCAATCGATCCGGAGCTCCGGGGCTGAGGCTCTCTAAAACAAGCCTTCATCTCCAGCGCTCAGCTGCCATCACCCACACCGCCTTCCTCCGTCTCGCTGTGCTGTCCTGGTTTCATCTCAGCCGCTCATTTATGCAACACGTCCACACATTTCCTGCAGCGCTGCCGCGTATGCAGAGGCGGCTCCCTGGCCAGACCGGAACGCTTTTCCAGCGGCAGGTCCTCAAATAAATAGGAACCTGAGAGCGGACCTTAATAAGATTGAGCGCTCAGGGTTTTCCTGATTGGAAAAGCAGGCGGAGAGCGAGTGAGATCAAAGCCGGGGCCTCGCTTAGCATAATCACAAATTAACGGTTCGTTTCATCGGCTGCCGTTCGGAATCAACGCAGGTACCTTTCAGCTAATATCTATTCAGGACTTGTCGCCGGTGTCGCGAAAAAGCCCACAGTGGGCAAAACTCAGAGGGAGAGTTGAGGAAAGGCTGAGTGCTCTGATCTCAAGTCTGAGGACATGATATGTATAGCAATATTTCCAGTGAGTGCAGTTATCAGCCAATGCCTAGTTTGTCTAATCAATTCTGCATTGCATTAAATCAGGTTCTGCTGATACGGAACCGAGCAGATCCAAAATCCAGAGTCCAGAGTTCTTCTGACTATATATGTATATATATATGTATATACTAACATTATTATTCCATATTTCCATTATATTTCCATAATGTAGGCTACATCAATGTTCAAACACTCCTACATCAAAGACTTGTCCAGTTGGTCCAGATTTGGCGGAGGCCTTCCTTCCCTGGCCCAATTCCGAGGAGAATTCCCTGTAGACTGGGATTTTATCCACTGCTGGTAGACCCGTATGACCGTATGCTTCCATACACCTGCAGATTCAGCTACTTCTTCACACTATGGTCTTTGGCCACGCCCACACGCAGTCACTCCTCTTAGCCAATCATTAACATCTGCTCTGGAGCCATTTTCCACACATGGAACGAGACATTCCCTGCACTGTAGCACCTCTTCCCAATCTATGGATCCCATCACTCACACCCCAAGGGCATTTATAGCCCCATCATCCCTGTGCAGCACCACCTGCGGGAGCCTGGTGTTACTACCGCCTTAAACACACAAGGCGACTCATTTTTCGGTCCGGTGAGCTTATTATGTTAAAGGGGACTTCAGTTCTTGTGTTCATGCATTTGCAGAGGTGCGGCTTGCCACCAGGTAAGGTAGGCAACCTCTTGGGGCCAATGGACCAATGCACCAATGCTGAAACAAGACCCCCATTCCCACCTGCCCCTACAGGTCTATTTATAATTGTCCATTTTTTTTAATGTTTTGTTTTAATAGTTATATTTGGAAAATGACAGTAATGTTAAAAAGTCTTTGAAAAAAAAAACAATGTCACTATTTGTTTCTTGGTGCCTGACTACTTACCAAATACAGAAGATAAGCACTGTTTGGAGGGCCCCCCTGTAAAGACCCCAACAGGCTTTAGGATGCCACATTAGAATAAGGCTACCCTCATAATAGGTACCCTATTAGTTAGGTTATAGGTACTTTACAACATGTTAATAAGTGTTTATAACACCTTAATAAAAGGGCCAAAGTGAGCTGTTGTACCTGACGAATGTGAATGTGAATTCTGGTTAACGGTAAAGACAAAGTGAGGTCAGGAAACATCAAAATCTGAGCATGAAAGAGTGTGGGTTCACTGTCAGACTCAGAGCAGACCACTTTTGCATTTCTCATATATGCGGTATAATTGCTTATTAATGATTTATTAATGATTTATTATTGATTTATTTTTATTATTGATTTATTTATTTTAAGTGTTTCCGGCCTAATTAATAAACTCGGCCCTGGCTTTAGAACTGCCACTGTACGTTCGGTTTCCTTTTTGTGAGCTGCCTAAGTCATTCAACGTCCTACATCAAGTGAGGACTCATTAGCATAACACCGCCTATCTATCTGAAAAACTCCGCCCATGGCCTGAGAGCTACCTCTGCGAAGATCCGTCAGGTGCCAGAGCTGCTTGAATTACACAGAAGCTGGGAGCTCATCATGGGAACTGCTCTGTCGCCGGCTGCACCGGAGTGGAGAAAGATCATTTCTGATGGCAGCATCCTGTTACAATCTACTGAAGCCTGAATGAGTGTCCCGTTCCACCTTAAATGGTGCAGCGGTTACATTCTGGTGCCGCCCAGGCTGCCTGTCCAGCTTCTTCTGCAACAAACGTGATACGTGTTGGCTCTGTTAGCTCATTACCCCATCTGAAAAGGCAGCCTCCGTTACTCAGCTAGCGATTTCCTTCAACTGCTTTCCAGTAATGGGATCTGCGTGCTGCTGCATGCTACAGCGGCAGTGCTGTCGTTTCAAAAGGTCCATCCCTTCCCGTTTTACAGTGTCCTCTCCGTGGTGAGCCACATTGCCTTAAATCTGCTGGCACTTGATATCCATCTGTTTCATATCAAAATGAATCATTAATTTTGTCACGACTTTCTGAAACAGCTGCAGCAGCTTCGCCAGCTGTAAACTCGCTATTGTACACGTGTCTCTGAAGTGGAGCGTCTGAAGAACGACTGGCTTCTTCTCTCGTGATGAATGAGTCCTAATGGTTGGTCACTGAGAGGCTCATAACTTTGGATAAGAGTCATGTACGATCTCCCGATAAGATGGAATGGAAGAGGCTCTGCAGACTCTGGAAACACTTGAACCATATTTCTGAGATTTTTGGCACAGCGTCGTACGGATGCACTGAATGTTTGGCAACCGAACTTATTGGGCCGAAAACAGCATCATAAAAATCTACTTTTTGTTTTCGGAGTCTAAAGACAGAATAATTTATCTCGAACAAGGAGGTTTTTAATGCCGCTGTTATCCTTCTCTAGTTCCCAGATGTAGACGGGAACCATACCAACAACATCCCAATAACCTGCTGGGATAGTGTCAGCGTGGCTGCTGAGATGTCCATGTGTCTACCGGTATGGTGTTGGTGCGTGTCTGCTGAGATGGTGTTGGTGTGTCTGCTGGGATGGTGTTGGTGTGTCTACCGGTATGGTGTTGGTGCGTGTCTGCTGAGATGGTGTTGGTGTGTCTACTGGGATGGTGTTGGTGTGTCTACTGGGATGTTGTCGGTGTGTCTGCTGGGATGGTGTTGGTGTGTCTACTGGGATGTTGTTAAAGAGTCTACTGGGATGTTGTTGGTGTGTCTACTGGGATGGTGTTGGTGTGTCTACTGGGATGGTGTTGGTGTGTCTGCTGGGATGGTGTCGGTGTGTCTGCTGGGATGTTGTCGGTGTGTCTGCTGGGATGTTGTCGGTGTGTCTGCTGGGATGGTGTTGGTGTGTCTGCTGGGATGGTGTTGGTGTGTCTGCTGGGATGGTGTCGGTGTGTCTACCGGTATGGTGTTGGTGTGTCTGCTGGGGTGGTGTCGGTGTGTCTACCGGTATGGTGTTGGTGTGTCTGCTGGGATGGTGTTGATGTGTCTGCTGGGATGATGTTGGTGTGTCTGCTGGGATGATGTTGGTGTGTCTGCTGGGATGTTGTCGGTGTGTCTGCTGGGATGGTGTCGGTGTGTCTGCTGGGATGGTGTCGGTGTGTCTGCTGGGATGGTGTCGGTGTGTCTGCTGGGATGTTGTCGGTGTGTCTGCTGGGATGGTGTCGGTGTGTCTACTGGGATGGTGTTGGTGTGTCTACTGGGATGTTGTCGGTGTGTCTGCTGGGATGGTGTTGATGTGTCTATTGGGATGTTGTTAAAGAGTCTACTGGGATGTTGTTGGTGTGTCTGCTGGGATGTTGTCGGTGTGTCTGCTGGGATGGTGTTGGTGTGTCTGCTGGGATGGTGTCGGTGTGTCTGCTGGGATGGTGTTGGTGTGTCTGCTGGGATGTTGTCGGTGTGTTGTTTGTATCTACTGGGATGTTGTTAAATAGTCTTCTGGGTATGGTCTGCTGGGATGTTGTCGGTGTGTCTGCTGGGATGTTGTCGGTGTGTCTGCTGGGATGTTGTCGGTGTGTCTGCTGGGATGTTGTCGGTGTGTCTGCTGGGATGTTGTCGGTGTGTCTGCTGGGATGGTGTTGGTGTGTCTGCTGGGATGGTGTCGGTGTGTCTGCTGGGATGGTGTTGGTGTGTCTGCTGGGATGGTGTTGGTGTGTCTGCTGGGATGGCATCGGTGTGTCTGCTGGGATGGCGTCGGTGTGTCTGCTGGGATGGTGTTGGTGTGTCTGCTGGGATGTTGTAGGTGTGTCTGCTGGGATGGTGTTGGTGTGTCTGCTGGGATGTTAAGATGTTCAGTGTTCAGTATGTATGTGTAGTCTACAGAAATTGTCCACATACGCATCACATCATGGCCATCAAAGCCTTTTGTGCCAGAAGTTGACCGGAGTAGTTTTGGGACAGTTGCGCCAAAAGCATGCTGTAAATATGCTCCCCAAAAGGTCCAAAAAAGCTCAAAACAAAGAAACCACTGTAGACCGATCAGTGGTGTCGCTTCACGCCTCCTTCTTTTGGACATGCTATGTTTATATGCTCATATAAGTCAAAGGAAGGACAGATTTGGCCATAATGTAGTGGAGTAAACAGTAGGATATTAGAATTTGAAATGTGTTGGAGTTGAGTGAAGTAGTGCCCCAGAGTAGAAACACTGAACTACTTCTGCATGCAGCTGACAGCCTTACTACGGAGCTGAATAAGGCTGGAACACTACTGCGGTGTGCAGGAGCTCAGGACGGGCAGGTGAGAACGTTCTGTGACTACAGAGTAGAATATGATCACAGCAATGTCATGGTAATAATGGCTGCTGCTGCTAATCTTTGCCTCTGGCCCCGTGCCTTGGTCAGGCACAGTGGGAATACTAAGTCGAGCTTGCTTTCCTTCCAAATTCACCCCCTGCCCACACCGTTCTAATAATCAATCACCTTGATCGATCACCTTCCTCCTCAGGGCTACTGATTTCTCACAAAGGACCATGCACCATGCATACACGCACATACACACTTCAGAGAGCAGTACCTGGTGATGGTAGCTTCCGTCCCTCCGATATGAGGTCTGGATAGAAGGGGATTAAAGACAAACCTCTCTTACAAGACAGAACAGGGACACGGTGCCTGTGCTCTGTGCATTAGGACAGGACTAAGGAGACAACAGTGTGGCTTGTGTAATCATAATGCTGAGTGACTTGGCTTTCATTATGTCCATCAAGCTAAATCTAATCATTTCCATACAACGGATCTAAACTCATCTGACTTAAGATATGTTAACTGCTAAAATGGGAAGACAGGGCTAAAAGGAGAGGACTGGAGCGAAAAGAG
>JAMWET010001678.1:0-37500 GCA_024036415.1 Prochilodus magdalenae | reverse complement strand
GGGCCATGGTCTGAGAGTCCACCATGTTAAGGGTCTTCGCTGCAGTCGTTCCAGCTATAGGAGCTCCATCCACCTGCACGTAGTAGGTCATCTCCGCTGGGTTCTTAGGACCTGGCAGCCGCCGAATACTGACCATCTACAACACAAACAGAGGTTGTTTTGTCTCAGTGGTGCCAAGGCCAGATCCAAGAGGAACCACGTAGCGAAGGAGGGATGGAGGGATGTCTACCTGCACTGTGTATCCACTAACGGTGGTGGCTCGTCTGAAGCGCAGGCCGTGTCGGCCAGCAACCATGAAGAGCTCGGCCAGACGCTGCTCCATCAGACTAGCAAAACTCTGATAGCTGCCTTCCAGTGAGGAACTGTCAACATCCTGAATAACTGCAGAGAGAGAGAGAGAGAGAGAGAGAGAGAGAGAGAGAGAGAGAGAGAGAGAGAGAGAGAGAGAGAGAGAGAGAGAGAGAGAGAGAGAGAGAGAGAGAGAGACTTTTAAAAAAACTAAAACAAAAACAAAACAGAAGAAACAAAGATGGTTACAGAGAGACTGGCTCACATGTTCAGCACAACCCCACCAACTTCATCTGGATCACAAAGCAAACCGCACCCCCCACCCCAACACACACACACACGCATACACGTACACACTCATACACGTACACATACACAAACACGTTGAGAGAGAGAGAGAGAGAAAGAGAGAGTAAGAGAAAGAGAGAGGGTAGGAGAGGAGTGTGAGAGGAGTGTGACAGAGAAAGAGGGATAGAAAGAGAGATGAGAGGAGGAAAGAGAAAGAGAAAAAAAGAAAGAAAAAAGAGAAAAGGAGAGGACGAGAGAGAGATGTGAGAAAGAGCGAGAGAAGTGAGAGAGGAGTGATAGAGAGAATAAGAAGGAGACAGAGAGAAAATGAGAGAGGTAAAATAAGAGAATGAGAGAAGAGGCGAGGAGAGTGGGAGTGAGAGGAAAGAGAAAGACAGATAAGCAGAGGAAGAAGAGAGAAAGAAGGAGAGAGGTATGAGGAAGGAATGAAAAGATTTAGACAGATTTAGAAAGAGAAAGAGAATAAGAAAGAGTAAGACTAGGAATGAGAATGAGAGAGAAAGGAAAGAGGGGGAAAGAGAAAGAATGAGAGAGGATGGAACGAGGGAAAGAGAGAAAGAGAATGAAAGAGAGGGAGAGGGAAAAATGGGGACAAAGTGATCTATCTTTCATCCAACTCTAGCAAACACTGCAATTACAGCAGAGCTGACCTTGGTGGAGCAGGTTCATACATCCTGACGGAGATGTGAGAGAGAGAGAGAGAGAGAGAGAGAGAGAGAGAGAGAGAGAGAGAGAGAGAGAGAGAGAGAGAGAGAGAGAGAGAGAGAGAGAGAGAGAGGAGAGAGAGAGACAGAGAGAGAGAGAGAGAGAGAGAGAGAGAGAGAGAGAGACAGAGAGAGAGACAGAGAGAGAGAGAGAGAGAGAGAGAGAGAGAGAGAGAGAGAGAGAGAGAGAGACAGAGAGAGAGAGAGAGAGAGAGAGAGAGAGAGAGACAGAGAGAGAGAGAGAGAGAGAGAGAGAGAGAGAGAGAGAGAGAGAGAGAGAGAGAGAGACAGAGAGAGAGAGAGAGAGAGAGAGAGAGAGAGAGAGAGAGAGAGAGAGAGAGAGAGAGAGAGAGAGAGAGAGAGAGCATGCAAGAGAGTGCTCTGTGTGTGGGTTGAGCCTCTGACATCTGACAAGTGGTGATTAATTCCACCCCAGTAATTAATAAGTCCTTCACTAGAACACGGATCACTTTAAGCAAACCCCCCACCCCTCCCCCCCGCCGATCCTTAACGCCCATCAACATCCCTGTGCCGGGGTCACCAGGTCAAGTGACCACTAACTCACCGTGTGCTGGCTTTGTTTATCCACAGCGGTGATTACAGTAGCAGAGAGCCCGGAACAGCCACACGTTACAGTGTCTCAGACACAAGTGTACAACACAGTTCTCCCACCAGGCAGTGTAACTAACCCTATCGCTATCGCCGCCAGGCATGATCAGTCAAACCCAGAGCCATAAACAGCACAATTCATTCAAACTCTCACATTCATAAAGAACACAGTGCTAAAACCAGGCACGTCCACCGTCAGGACAATACACCATACACCGCTTCCCGGCTTTGACAGAGACTTGGATCAGTCCCACCCATCCCGAGACTCGGCAACCCCAGGAGCCCAGTCCTCCACCTTAACTTCTCCCGTTCTCTGAGGCAGACTGGCAAGGCCGGTGGTACAGGTTGGCTCATATCACAACCCTGACCTGGCCATGCAGGTTTCTACTCCTCAATATCCAGTGGACTCGACCCCTACTTTCTAAGGAGCCCACCCAGGAAGTAGTCCACTCTCTTCTCATCTCAAGGCTCCGTAACTCACTCCTGGCTGGTCTTCCTTTGCTGTTGATTTGGAATGCAGTGGCAGCGGTACCCGTAGTCAATGGCTTCCTGCAGCTTCCTGTAGCCTACAAAGCCAAAAATCCAGCCCCTATCTGCACACTGACAACAGTGCCATGTCCATCTGTAGCTCAAACCCACCAAGCTTCCAGGTTGGTTTGTCCTGAGTCGTTCTCAAGATGTTCTGACATCCAGAAGGTAGAAAGAACGACTTTCCCAGTCTTCAAACTAGAGGTCTGGATACCCGCGTAACCCGTAGGGCCCCTCACTATCTCTTACGCCACAGGACTAAATTGTCAGTGTCATGTGTCATGGAGGATTAAACCTATCCAGTGGGTACATATGCATATGCATGTAGAAACAAACCACCAATAAATCATCATCAAAGAGAACAGCTGCACCCAGAAGGAGGTGTGGGAGTGCGGTGCTGTTGGGAAGGAGGATAAAGGTGACCAGGATCAATAACTGATGATGAATTTAGACTGATATGATCAATATTTATTGAGCTACATATACAGAAGTCTGTCTCTCAGTATGGTGGTGTTGGGCGGCCATGTTTGCGAACCCAACACGCCAGACGTCTCGGTATGGAGCTGTAGAGGTTCCTAATGGTGTCCTGTGATAATCCATCCCATGCAGCTTGAACATCCTCACACAGTTCCTGCAGATGGTGCGGTAGGGGTGGAGGTGGAGGGACACCAGGTCTTCTGGACGTGTGATAACAAACCATTCATCTTGGTGCTGACCACGGTGCCTCCACACACGGATTCGTTGGGCGTCTCCACCAAGACTAAAGCGGGACTCGTCACTGAAGATGACCCGCTGCCATTCTGAGTCCCTCCATGACAGTCTGGTACGACACCACTGCAGTCTTTGGTGACGGTGACGTGGTGTTAAGGACAGTCGTGGTAACGGTCTGTGTGCATGTAGTCCTGCGTGGTGCAGCCGTCTGCCAATGGTGCTGCACTAACAGGAGGACTCATGGAGGACACCACTGCTCGCTGGATGTCTGCAATTGTGGCTGTTGGGTCAGTCAGGTACAGAGATAAGACCCGTCCTTGCTTACGTCACATGTACCCTCAAGTGTGAAATTTGAATCCTTGGCGTGTCTCATGATTTCTCATTCCTGTGGGGTGACTCCGTCTGGGTGCAGCTGTTTTACTGATGAGGGAAAACTGTGTTTGGAGTGGCAATGATTACCTGTGATTACCCAGTACTCCCTGGTTGCCACGGAGGTGTTGAGGTTGTGGTACTCGAGGGCTGAAAGAGAGGAAGCAGAGACAGACTGGATGCTTACACAAGACTGATGATGCTCTTTTCCTCCTTGTTCAAATTTTCCATAAGTATCCTGACATCCAAGTCCACCGCTGGGAAAAAGCGAAGGTCGGATCGACACATTGCTTTTTCTCCAGGACGTTTTCAGTAATTCTGTGGACGGTGTAACAGCAATGTCACAAATCCATAAATAGCAGCGCTGCTGTAAGCACCGCGTCAGCGCTTATCGCCCCGTCTCAGTCAACTTAGGAATAGTTCTCCACTGGCCAAGTAGGCACAGCTGAACCCGGAGTCCCAGACGGCAGTGAGAGCTTCTACAGGACTGTTATCTATCCATCCATCCATCCATCCATCCATCCATGTATCTATCCATCCATCCATCCATCCATCCATCTATGTATCTATCCATCTATCTATTCATCAACCTATACCTATCTCTCTATCTGTCCATCCATCCATCCATCCATCTACCTATCTATCTACCTACCTACCTATCTATCTATCCAGCCCACCTTCCATTAATTCATTTATGCAACCATCTATCTATCTCCCTGTCTTCCTCTATCTATCTATCTATCTATCTATCTATGCATCCATTCATACATGTATCTGTCTATCCATCGATCTCTGTCTGTAGCTATCTATCTGTCCATCCATTCATCCATCTATCCATCTATCTATCCATTTATCTATTCATCAACCTATCTATCTATTTATTAACCTATCTATCTATCTATCTATCTATCTATCTATGTCCATCCATCCATCAGTCTACTTATCTGTCTATTTATCTATCCATCCATCCACTTAGCTATGCATCCATTCATACATGTATCTGTCTATCCATCGATCTACCGGTCTATAGCTATCTATCTGTCCATCCGTTCATCCATCTACCTATCTATCTACCTACCTGTCTATCTATCCATCCCTCCTTCCATCCATTCATTTATCTAACCACCTATCTATCTATCTATCTATCTATCTATCTATCTATCTGTCTGTCTGTCTGTCTGTCTGTCTGTCTGTCTGTCTGTCTGTCTGTCTGTCTGTCCATCCGTCCGTCTTCCTTGCATCCATCTATATACCTACCTCTCTCCTTCTACAAATCTACCTATCTATCCATCCGTCCGTCTGTCCATCCAGCATCTTACTATTCTGTCTATCTTGTCTATCCTTCCATCCTTAGGCTGCCTCCATTCATATTTAAATATCTCATCCATCGACTTTGGTTTTATTAGCTATCTATTTTACCTAGTCTACCTACCTGATCTAACTATCCAAATCTAAAGACTATCACTATCTATCTATTTCTAAATCTATCTATCTATGGATCTGTCTATCTCCATTAATAATATGTGTCTATCCATAAAATCTCTGTCTGTAGCTATCTATAATTTTATTGCATCTATCCATAACTATCTATCCATTTATCTATTATGATGACTAATCTATCTATTTACAAAATATATCTATATACTATCTATCTAATCGTATTCTATCTATCGTGTTACTACATCTATCTATACTATCTATATATCTATCTATACATCTATATATCTATTATGTCCATCCATCCATCAGTCTACTTATCTGTCTATGTTTATCTATCCACCTCCACCCTATATGGGGAATCCATTCATACATGTATCTATATCCATCGATGTTTGTGCACATCTGAGACCATCCGTTCATCAATATTTATCTAACCATCTATCTATCTGGAAGTAGTCTGTCCAGTCATCAGCGGTCAGGCCTTGCATCCATCTATATACCTACCTCTCTCCTTCTACAAATCTACCTATCTATCCATCCGTCCGTCTGTCCATCCAGCATCCAGGTATCAATTTGTCCATTCATCCTTTGCCTCCTTATATTTAAATATTCATAACTTTAGTTTATTACACGTATTTTATAGTTACTGAAACTAGAAATAAAGACTAGATTATTTTTTACTGATGGAGTGTTTATCTCATATAAATAATATGTGAAAATAAATAAAACTTAAAATATGAATAATATTAATAATTTATTGCACATGAATAACTAGCTATTAATCAATGCAATTAAATGATGAATTAATAATGATAGTACAAAATATATTATTAATATACATGATATATTAACTCGTATTCAGGCTCGTGTTACTACACAAGTTTATACCATACAGATACGGTATTTACAAACCTGCTCCTACAGAGATCAAAGCAGTCATGTGACCAGCTTTATGATGGAACCACAAAACAATATGTGGGTTAAATGTTTGTGCACAAGAGACCACTTACGTTCAGCAATGAGCATGGGGGGGAAGAAGAGGAAGTAGCCAACCAGTTCAGCGGTCAGCTGGTTGATGAGGCCACTAGCCACTGTGCCGTTTAGCGCTGTGCTACCGTTCCACACTACATACACCACGGACACGGCCAGAGAGTTCCCCGTCTGATAGGTGTTCAGAATCTGCACACACACACACACACACACAGATCATAGACAGGGTGAACTCCACATCAGACAATCAGACTCTGTTTTGAGTCAAACCATAAAATAACAAGTTTCAGAACCTCAACAGAAAGAACCCCGTAAGAGTCCTCCACTTTCTCCTGGGCTTCAGAGAACACGTTCTCCAAACGGTGCTCCATCATCTGGATGAAGCTACAAGACTTGATGTTGTCTGTTGGACTCACAAACCTGAGAACTGATCCAGAATAATGCAGCATTATTAATCACTTCACAGTTATTACTGTCAGACTGTAAACACTACACACGCTGCAGATTCATACCGGATTATAATCCCTCCACAGTTATTACCCTCAGACTGTAAACACTACACACGCTGCGGATTCATACCGGATTATAATCACGCCACAGTTATTACCGTCAGACTGTAAACACTACACACGCTGCAGATTCATACTGGATTATAATCCCTCCACAGTTATTACCGTCAGACTGTAAACGCTACACACGCTGCAGATTCATACCGGATTATAATCACTCCACAGTTATTACCGTCAGACTGTAAACACTACACACGCTGCAGATTCATACCGGATTATAATCACTCCACAGTTATTACCGTCAGACTGTAAACACTACACACGCTGCGGATTCATACCGGATTATAATCCCTCCACAGTTATTACCGTCAGACTGTAAACACTACACACGCTGCGGATTCATACCGGATTATAATCCCTCCACAGTTATTACCGTCAGACTGTAAACACTATACACGCTGCGGATTCATACCGGATTATAATCCCTCCACAGTTATTACCGTCAGACTGTAAACACTACACACGCTGCAGATTCATACCGGATTATAATCCCTCCACAGTTATTACCGTCAGACTGTAAACACTACACACGCTGCAGATTCATACCGGATTATAATCCCTCCACAGTTATTACCGTCAGACTGTAAACACTACACACGCTGCAGATTCATACCGGATTATAATCACTCCACAGTTATTACTGTCAGACTGTAAACACTACACACGCTGCAGATTCATACCGGATTATAATCCCTCCACAGTTATTACCGTCAGACTGTAAACACTACACACGCTGCAGATTCATACCGGATTATAATCCCTCCACGGTTATTACCGTCAGACTGTAAACGTTACACACGCTGCAGATTCATACCGGATTATAATCCCTCCACAGTTATTACCGTCAGACTGTAAACACTACACACGCTGCAGATTCATACCGGATTATAATCCCTCCACAGTTATTACCGTCAGACTGTAAACACTACACACGCTGCAGATTCATACTGGATTATAATCCCTCCACGGTTATTACCGTCAGACTGTAAACGCTACACACGCTGCAGATTCATACAGGATTATAATCCCTCCACAGTTATTACCGTCAGACTGTAAACACTACACACGCTGCAGATTCATACCGGATTATAATCCCTCCACAGTTATTACCGTCAGACTGTAAGCACTACACACGCTGCAGATTCATACTGGATTATAATCCCTCCACGTTTATTACCGTCAGACTGTAAACACTACACACGCTGCAGATTCATACCGGATTATAATCCCTCCACAGTTATTACCGTCAGACTGTAAACACTACACACGCTGCAGATTCATACTGGATTATAATCCCTCCACAGTTATTACCATCAGACTGTAAACACTACACACGCTGCAGATTCATACTGGATTATAATCCCTCCACAGTTATTACACAGTCTCACCTGTTTTGAGCTGGAGGTGGATGCCACGACTGGGCAGCCAGGTTGCTACAGGAACAGGAATGGCCAGGACCACCGGCGCATGCTGCCTAATGTCGCTCAGGAGCTTGTCGAAGCCGTAGGCCGTCAGAGTCTCCACCACCGCGGCCGCCATGTACACCAGCTTCTCACTCGTGACATAATATCCCAGAGTTACGTTGGACGGAGTGCAGACATCACGCTCCAGCTGAGAGAGAGGTTACAGAGTAGGAGTGTAAAAACGCAACAGTGCATCATGAGGCATCGTTCTAGAGATGGTGAATCAGCTGAATTTCGGAAGGCCTGAATCAGTTCTAAAAATACTCCGGAAAGTAATGAGCTCATTTTAGTGTCCAAAATAAAGAGTTTATTTAACGGAGGCCTTCGAGGCAGGCTGAATCAGCTGAGGTGTGGAGTTTATGGGCAGAGTGTAGCATAAAGTCCTAAACGAGCTTCTCTTACTTCATACATACGGGGCTGATTGCATATTCTGCTGGATGTGTTGGGTTTTTGGCAGCCTGTGGTGTTCAGGTCAGTTCTTCCTCACTGAGCTTTCTCTATTTGCTTTGACTCCAGCTGTTTCTCTGGAGCTTAACATCGCACTAACATGGTTATACACTCATCCTCAAAAGTACAGTTGCACAAACAGCTGCACCCAGAGAGAATCAACCCGCAGGAATGAAACGTGGTGGGTAGGTTTGACTTCATGAGACATGCCAACGGTTTCACGCTTGGCCCCACATGTGACCTAAGCAACATTGGGCCTTAACACTGTACCTGACTAACCCCACACCCACCATTCACAGAGCAGTGGTTCCCCCACAAGTCATCCTGTTAGTGCAGCACCATTGTCAGACGGCTGCACCACGCAGGACTACATGCACACAGACCGTTACCACGACTGTCCTTAACACCACGTCACCGTCACCAAAGACTGCAGTGGTGTCGTACCAGACTGTCATGGAGTGACTCAGAATGGCAGCGGGTCATCTTCAGTGACGAGTCCCGCTTTAGTCTTGGTGGAGACGCCCAACGAATCCGTGTGTGGAGGCACCGTGGTCAGCACTAAGATGAACGGTTTGTCGTCACACGTTCAGAAGACCTGGTGTCCCTCCACCTCCAACCCTACTTGCAGGAACGGCACAGGACCACACTGCTGAGGACTGGAATAAAATGCTGGTAGGGACAAGTTCAGAGGGCTGAAGTTGGGGGACCACAGACCCCCATGTCTAGGATTTGTCTGAAGAATCTGCTGGAGCCAGTCGTATAAGATAATTCATTTTCATAAAGCTGCGCTTGCTGGTTGTCACTAAATCATGAACTCCAGTTGCAAATGACTGCCTGCTAGTGTGAGCGTAGCGTGAAGCTCCTTCTCTTCCTGTGTAAGAAAGAAATGATCTGTAAAGTCTCTCAGAATAAGAACGTCTACAAACACAGTAAAGGTAAATACATGTCAGAACTTGTATTGGGTGAGCCTCTGTTACGTCTAGCCCTCGACCTGAAAGAGCCATGGCCTCCGTTGTGCGAGTGGGACTGTCCTGGATTCTGCTGTTGTCTCCGGATGAATTTCCGAAGCACAGTAACGCCTGGCTGTGTTTAGATGGCTGGATATAATAATTTCCCAGCATGCATGATGAATGCATAATTTGTGTGAGCATGGTTATGCAACAGGTCATCTCTCTCTCTTCCTCTCTTTCTCTTTCCATGTAGCGGAGCTCCCAGGAAACCGCATCCCTGCTCCGCGCTGAGTACATGCTTTACCAGTGTCCTGTTTCCAGCACCAGAACCAGAGCTTCAATCATGGTTTCGACACAGGGAGAAAGAAAGATAGAGAGAGAAAGAGAAAGAGAGAGAGAGAGAGAGAGAGAGAAGAAAGAGGACCGGAGAGAGAGAGGAGCGAGAGAGAACGAGAACAAGAAAAAGAAGAGAATAACGGCACAGAAAAGAGAGGATAACAGATGTACAAAGCAAGGCGTATTGTAAAAACAGAGATTAGGTAGAGCATGGATGTTCGGAAAAGGTAAAGAGAGGATAGAGATAACAAAAGAAAGACAGTGAAAGAACTGAAAGAGAGAAAATGGGAAAAAGTTAAGAAAAGATATAAGGGCATAGGGTTAAAAAAAAATGGAGGAAAGAGAAAAAAAAGGAAAAAGAACTGAATAGAGATGGGGTAGTAGAAAAGGACAAAAAAAGATGGAGAGGTAAAGAACTGAAGATAAAGGGAGAGAAAGGGAGATATAAAGACCACAGGGCAGAAACAGAGATGGTAGGAAAGAGGGAAGGAAAAACAGAGGAAAAGATGGAGAAAAGAACAAAAGAGATGGGAGAAGGGGAAAGAAGAAATACAGCTAGAAAAAGAGGGGGGTTAAAAAGATAAATGCAAGGGCTGGAAAGAGAAAGAGAGAAAGGAAAACAATGTTAGAGATGGAGAGAAAGAACTGATGAGAAAGAAGAAAAACAGAAAAGGAGAAAAACACATGTGGGATAGACAAATAGAGAGAGACGGGGGAGATGGAGAGTGGAGACAGAGAGAGAGTGAGGGAAGAAAAAAGAAAGAGAGAGGGGATCATAGAGATAAAAAAGGAGGGAGGGAGAGAGAGTGAGGAAAAGAACAAGTGAGGGAGGGACAGAGAAAGAGTGAGGGAGGGAGAAAGAGGGTGAGGGAAAAAAGGTGAGGGAGGGACAGAGAAAGAGAGTGAGAGAGGGAGAGAGAGAGTGAGGAACAGAAAAAGTGAGGGAGGGACAGAGAAAGAGAGTAAGGGAGTAAGAGAGAGAGTGAGGAAAAGAACAAGTGAGGGAGGGACAGAGAAAGAGTGAGGGAGGGAGAAAGAGGGTAAGGGGAAAAAAGTGAGGGAGGAACAGAGAAAGAGAGTGAGGGAGGGAGAGAGAAAGTGAGGAACAGAAAAAGTGAGGGAGGGACAGAGAAAGAGAGTGAGGGAATAAGAAAGAGAGTGAGGGAATAAGAGAGAGAGTGAGGAAAAGAAAAAGTGAGGGAGGGACAGAGAAAGAGAGTGAGGGAGGGAGAGAGAGAATGAGGAGGAAACAGAGAGAGAGAAAGAGGTCACATAGATAGAGAGAGTGAGGGGGGAAGAGAGAGAGTGAGGGAGAGAGTGAGGAGGGAACAGAGCGAGAGAGGTTACAGATAGAGTGAGTGAGGGAGGGAGAGAGAGATTGGAGATGAAGAGAGAGAGAGAAAGAGGGAGGGAGGAAGAGAGTGTGAGGGAGCGATAGAGAGAGAGAGAGAGAAAGGGATTGAGAGAGAGAGAGTGGGCGATAGAGAGAGAGACAAACAGACCGCTCCAGAGGAGTTCTCAGAGGGCAGACAGTACTAATTCTCCAGTTGAGTCACCGCGGTGGGTAGAACGGGCGGCGGTGCCCTCTACACAGGGTGATGATAACCGCGTCCTGAGAGTCAGACTCATTCACCGCTCTCCTCACCCCGCTTCCCGCACACCACCGCCGCGGATAGCTCCAGATACGTCCCGCGGTTTAACCCCTACAGACGGTTCACATCACCAGCGATACCCGGAGCACAGGAGTCCCTGTAAACCAGCCGTTACTGAACAGCGCCATCAAACAAGCAGGGAGACCACGCCCCCTGCACTGCCCGGCAAAACATGAGCCCCCTCTGTCAGGGTCTGGGGGGAGTCGAGGTTAAGCACATGGAAACGTGTGAACCACAGTCCCTACACTGAGCTGCTGGACAAGCAGGTTTTACCTGTAGCTCCCATAACATTCCTACCCCGGTATTCCAAGATGACTACTCTGGCCTTCACAGGGCTGCAGATGTGACCGGCATAACTGGCATGATGAACATTCAGGAGGCATCCACCAAATCTGGCCCCACTGAGGATGATGGGGCTATAAATACTGTGGGGTGTGAGTGACGGGATCCATAGATTGGGAAGAGGTGCTACAGTGCAGGGAATGTCTCGTTCCATGTGTGGTAAACGCTCCAGAGCAGATGTTAATGATTGGCTAAACGGAATGACTGCATGTGGGCGTGGCCAAAGACCATAGTGTGAAGGAAGTAGCTGAATCTGCAGGTGTATGAAGGGGACGGTCATACGGGTCTACCAGCGGTGGATAAAATCCCAGTCTACAGGGAATTCTCCTCGGAATTGTGGGAAGGCATCCACCAAATCTGACCCAATGCTGTGATGTGAGAGTGTCTGAACGTTGATGTGGCCTACATCCAGAAACTGGTCCAGTCCAGGCCGTATCCACTCACAGCTGTTATGGGTGCTGACGGAGGTGCTACGTTTCAGTCTCAGGGGACTCATTTCCTGGCCATCGTTCCGCTATTTTGGAGGTGGATCTGTGTCGCAGTTTAATAACGCGGCCCAGGTATGTGCACCCGTGCCGTATCTCAATGCTGCTGATACTAAAATGTGATAACGCAATTATGCGTGACTCAGTGTGCTAAACTGCCAGCTCCCTCTCTAGCTTGTGACGTAGCTGTGTACATGATTCATGTTATTTGCATAAGTTTTTATTTACCAATTTGAAATGCCACGTTGAGCCATTAGAGAGCGAATCATATCAATTATGTTTACGCAATATTACACCAGAGAGAGGGAGAGAGCCATAGCTGGTGTGTTGTGGCCATTGGCAAGAGGCCGTCGCATCAAGGCTCCACCTAAGACAAGACATGCAACAAGCTGGGAACACCTCTCCAAAACTTAAACCCCGTACTGGCAGCTGATACACACGGTCTTCCTACCTGGATTCCGGCCTGGTAGGCCCCCTGGCACCTGTGTCTGAATTGTACCTCATAGCGTGTAACTCCTCCACCAGCACCAATGACAGCTGTGAGTGGATGCGCCATGGACTGGACAAGTTTCTGGATGGAGGCCACATCAATGTTCAGACACAGAATTGCACAGTTGGTCCAGATTTGGTGGATGCCTTCCCTAGCACACTTCCGAGGAGAACTCCCTGTAGACTGGGATTTTATCCACTGCTGGTAGACCCGTATGACCGTCCCCTTCCATACACCTGCAGATTCAGCTACTTCCTTCACACGATGGTCTTTGGCCACGCCCACATGCAGTCCCTCCTTTTAGCCAATCATTAACATCTGCTCTGGAGCGTTTTCCACACATGGAACAAGACATTCCCTGCACTGTAGCACCTCTTCCCAATCCATGGATCCCGTCACTCACACCCCGCATTTATTGATAGCCCCATCATCCTTGTGCAGCGCCACCTGCAGGAGCCTGAAGTTACTACCACCTTAAACACGCAAGGTGACTCATATTGGGTCCGGTGGTTGGTGAACACTGAAAAACATGTCCGGGTTTAAACAAAGGCTAACATCGCTAACAAAGGCTAATCATCGTCCAATTGAGCTCCAAAGAAATTAGCATAATACAAAGTTATAACGGGTGCACACTTCATTTACGCCCCTAAGCTAACGCTCTTACTCAGGTTACTTATATTACAGGGCCAGTGTAGTGTTAGGAGTCTTGCCCAAGGACTCTTATTGGTGTAGCACAGCATAGCCACCCAGACAGGGAATCGAACCCCCATCTCCCACATGGTGTGGTAGCTCAGTGACAAGTGGTGTTATCTGCTGCGCAACACCAACACTAATAAATTAATGCTTATTGACCTAGGAGGTTGGGTTCCGCCCCATGCTTGGTTCCTCTCAAGGTAGGGATATTGTATATCTGTAGTGTATATATATATATATATATATATATATATATATATATATATATATATATATATATATATATATATTATGGCAAGCCAAACAGGAAATATTAAATGAACTTTGATATATATGGAATGAACTTTGAATCAATACTTCCTGTTTGGCTTGCCATAATATATATATATATATATATATATATATATATATATATATATATATATATATATATATTATGTAAAATATATCATATAAAAAAAAAATCAATATATATCAATATATATAATATTAAATATATCAATATTGTATGCCCTGTATATACCCTGCATCTCTCATCTATCTCTGCCTTACCATAGTGCTATACGGGAATGTGTACGTCTTGATATATCATAGTTTTTGTTCATAACTTTATATTACTGTTATATAAAACCGTATATTAGTATAAGCAGAGATTTTATGTAATGTATATTGTTTGTGTTTAAGTACTGTAAGGGCACCTAAGCTTTTCACTCACCTTCACACCTGTGAAAATGTGATGTGTTAATAAAAGTGATTTTATTGTAATTGATTTGGGGGTTTTTCCTCGCCACAGTTGCCTCTGGCTTGCTCACGGTGGGCTTGGACCCGGTTTCCCTGTGCTACGTCTGTACATTAACTCCGTGTTCTTCTTTTTTTTTATATACAATGCTTTTCTGTGGACCTGCTTTGAGACAACTTTGGTTGTAAAAAGTGCTACACAAATACATATTGATTGATTGACTGATATTAATAACTACAGGGGTTGGACAATGAAACTGAAACACCTGTCATTTTAGTGTGGGAGGTCTCATGGCTAAATTGGACCAGCCTGGTGGCCAATCTTCATTAACTGCACATTGCACCAGTAAGAGCAGAGTGTGAAGGTTCAGTTAGCAGGTAAGAGCACAGTTCTGCTCAAAATACTGCAATGCACACAGCATTATGGGACATACCAGAGTTCAAAAGAGGACAGACTGTTGGTGCACGTCTTGCTGGCGCATCTGTGACCAAGACAGCAAGTCTTTGTGATGTATCAAGAGTCACGGTATCCAGGGTAATGTCAGCATACCACCAAGAAGGACGAACCTCCACCAGCATCACGTAGTGACCTGGCCACTATCCTGCAAGCAGAATGGCTTAAACTCCCTCTGACCACTGTGCAGGACGCAGTATATGTCATTCCCAAGACCAACTGACACTGTATTGACCGCAAAAGGAGGCCCTACACCATACTAATAAATGACTGTGGTCTAAAACCAGGTGTTTCGGTTTCATTGTCCAACCCCTGTATTTCAAAATGTTTTCTTTCTTGAACATTTTGCTAATAACGTCAGTGTGTCTGGTCAGTTTACCATCATCATACATGCACACTCACCAGGACAAATTCCTCGTATGTATCACATACTCATCAACAGATCCTGATTCTGAGGATCCAGCCAGTGCAGTGCAGCAGAGCTCACCATGGAAGCTAAGAATCTGAAGAACGTGGTCTGCACTGCAGCTTCGTATAAGACGAGCCACTCCCGACTACTTCCAAACAGAGTGCTACACTTTCTCACACCAACACTTCCCACGCTGCCGCCTACAAACCGCCCACCACTCTTTCCACTGTGAAACTATCATTCCCAAGACGCGAGGGCTGAGGAAGATCCAAATACCTATCGGACAGACAACACTTGAAGCAGACGACCGTTGGCTGCGGAACAGGCTGCTATATTTGAAAGGCCAAGAGTTTGAGCAGAACACTTCTCTTCACAGATGAACAGAGAGGAAGAGAGGATGCCATGCTTTTATAAACAGCAACCTGGTACATTGCAATGTTCAGTTGGCAGTTTTATTTCTTAATAATAATAGTAATAATAATAACTCTATAATTGCCGTGCCGTAGAGGATATATGATATAGGTTATTTACTGTATATGCTGCAGCATATCGTCGCTGGGGTATCTCCAAAATGGAAACTTTACAGGAGTGGCCAAAAACCTAGTGTAATTTGAATGCAAGTCAATGGAACCAGACTTTTTATCCAAGCCGGTTTGAACAATTTCTGTTATTCCATTCCTCATGTAATTTTCACACAACATAACTGGCAAGTGCTGTGTTCAGACTATCCATAAAAGTAATCCATAAAAATGGAGATACATGTTTTTCATTGGACAGTGACTATATATATATATATATATATATAGAGAGAGAGAGAGATAGATAGATAGATAGATAGATAGATAGATAGATAGATAGATAGATAGATAGATAGATAGATAGATAGATAGATAGATAGACAGATAGATAGATAGATAGATAGATCGGCCCATTTTAAAAGACGCTAAATGTCCAAGTTCAGCTCTTTTAAAGTGCACCTCAGTTGAAACAGCTTGTTTAAAGGAGACCTATAATACTCAGTTTCCATGTTCATAATTTTATTTTTGGGGCCTAGTAGAACTAGTACATCTGTGGTCTGCAACACTCAGTTAGAGCTCCTGTGTCTTTAAGCCCCGCCTCCTGATGAGGCCAGTGTGCTCTGAATTTGGTCAGCCTACCCACTCGTTATAAATGGTCAACAGCATCCTGCTGTGTTCTGCCCCCACACTACTGTGGTTGTCCTTACAATGGCATCAGTTCCGCCGTATCACTTTGCTCCGGAGTCTGATACTGAAAGTCCGGTGGAACTAGCCGAGAAGATGCACCTTGACAAGCAAGACTACAGCTGGACATTTCAGAGTGGTCAGTTTTTACTGGGTTAGCTCGTTGTGTGTTGTGTTAGAGCATGCCAGGCTTCCCAGAGGAGTTCAGGCTGTTCCTGCAGCAAATCAGGGTCAAACTCACATGACTTTAGAAGAAACGGGGTAAGCTGCTGTCTACAAACTTTTGGACATATAAAGCATGATGCGTGTGGTCTGAGGCAAGGCAATCTGGTTCATTCTCCAGCATGCATAGGCTGCAGTTAGACCCACCTGTATGCGCACACTGGAGTCGTTGAAGGCCTTCTGAAGCGCCAACGTGAGGCCTTTGGATAAGCTCTGCCTCATCCCACTTTCCAGACGATTCCTCTTCATCTGGATGGACAGGACTGTGGGAGGAGAAAGCACACAGACATATGCACAGTGAGATGAGAGGCTGCTGCTGCTCCATGAAGCGCTTCGAGCAACACAGTGCTCCAGGCAAAGATCTACATCTAAAACCCATAGTACCATCCATATATCCACACATATGCCCAAAATAGATCCAGAAGGAGGTGTGGGAGTGCGGTGGTGTTGGGAAGGAAGCTAAAGGTGACCAGGATCAATAACTGATGATAAATTTAGACTGATATGATCAATATTTATTGAGCTACACATACAGAAGTCTGTCTCTCAGTATGGCGTCGGGCTGCTGTGTTTGCTAACCCAACACGCCAGACGTCTTGGTATGGAGCTGTAGAGGTTACTAATAGATGGTGCAGTAAGGGTGGAGGTGAAGTGACACCAGGCCTTCTGGGTGTGTGAAATGTGGCAGCAAACTGTTCATCTTGGTGCTGACCACGGTGCCTCCACACACGGATTCGTTGGGCGTCTCCACCAAGACTAAAGCAGGGCTCATCACTGAAGATGACCTGCTGCCATTCTGAGTCACTCCATGACAGTCTGGTACGACACCACTGCAGTCTTTGGTGACGGTGACGTGGTGTTAAGGACAGCCGTTGTAACGGTCTGTGTGCATGTAGTCCCGCATGGTACAGCCATCTGCCAATGGTGCTGGCACTAACAGGAGGCTCATGGAGGCACCATCGGTCGCTGAACGTCCACAATTGAGGCTGTTGGCCTGTCCTTGCTCCCGTCACATGCGCAGCTGAGCACGACACTTAAATCATTGACATGTCTCCCAACGTCAAACCTACCCACCAAGTTTCATTCCTGCTGGTTGATTCCTTCTGGGTCTAGCTCTATTATATGTATATGATGCAAATGTGTACATATCCTGTCTTTTTAGCATGTAAAGAAAGAGAAGAGAGAGAGAAGGTGCATGGTTCTACACCATATCCCTCTCAGCCCAGCAAAGGTACATGCTCAGAAAGAAACTGTACAAAGCCTGTCACCACGGCGATGCCCTCAAGGGTACGTCTTCAGTACCTTTCGTCAGGGAGCATAATTGTACCCAGCAGTCAAAATTCAGTGGCATGGTGAGTTCAGACAACAACCAGGGGTGGGATAGCTGGCGTCACTTAGTATCATGTTCAATCACTTCCCGTTTCAGGGGAGTCTTTATCTAACATAGCCATCATCCATCCTCCAGAAGGCTGCGCGAACATGAGCGAGTCCGTGCTGCCTAGTTTATGGAATGCTAGATCATGTATTAGTGCCTCAGGACACGATACGTTCTTTAATTAGCCGTTTATTCCCTCTAACTAAGCACGCCAATGCAATTACCCATGACATTCAGAGCACCAGACACGGAAACACTCATCCCAGTGACATCAGCAACACTTCTGGCAGTAACATGCTCGCAGTTCTCATTCAGTGCTGCTTTTGATACTATTAAGATGCTCCCTGAAGATTCCTAAACTCTCACGCTTCCTGATTTTCTATTGAAACCAGCCCACGGAGTTAACATGAGCTCAGGTTTGCTTAAAAGCCGCATGCTGGAAGTCGAAACTTCATCATTTTCTATTTAACTGTTTTTTTAAACTAGCCCATCTGGAGGTAAAACTGCAAACCTGGCAACTCAGGAGATGGGGGCTCAAAAAGTGGACGCACCCGATTCCACCTCACCACCGCATCCTCTGTGGGTCCGTGCTCTGTAGGATCTCCCATGGTGGTTCACATATGGACGGATAAGCTCACCAGACAATAAACGAAGAGGTAGTAACTTCAGGCTCCTGCAGATGGTGCTGATGGGGCAGCAGGGTATGAAGGACGGAATCGGCTTCATAGATTGGAAAGAGAAGGTGCTACAGTGCAGGGAATGTCTCGTTCCATGTGTGGAAAATGGCCCCAGAGCAGATGTTAATGATTGGCTAAAAGGAGGGACTGCATGTGGGCGTGGCCAAAGACCATAGTGTGAAGGAAGTAGCTGAAGCTGCAGGTGTATGGAAGCGTACGGTCATACGGGTCTACCAGCAGTGGATAAAATCCCAGTCTACAGGGAATTCTGCTCGGAATTGGGCCAGGGAAGGCACCCACCAAGTTTGGACCAACTGACCAATTCTCTGATGTAAGAGTGTCTGAACGTTGATGTGGCTACATCCAGAAACTCATCCAGTACATACCAAATCCTATCACAGCTGTTACTGGTGCTCGTGGGGGTGTCAGACGATATTAGGTCTGGTGGGCTTACTATTAGGGTCCTAGCACGTAGTAGGCACCTTATTGTATTTCTAAGTATTCTTCTTCTTCTTCCTCTTCTTCTTCTTCTTCATCTTTTTCTTCTTCTTCTTCTCGTCTGAAACCCGCCATGGAGCAAAGACCGTAAGGACCACAAACACCAAATTTGGCATGAAGGCACAGAAAGTGTGAAGTGACTGGCACTGATTGGCCAACCCCCCAGATATACTGTTAAAAGCCCACTGCTCATTATTTATGCCAAATGAAAGCCTTTTGAAAGCCCCACTTCCTTTAGGTTTTGCCTCTCTGTATGTAAACAAGACCCAAACCGCTTTAAGCCTTGTGAGGCCTCGCTGGTCCAAATCGCCTAACCGAATGCATACACACCAGGACCCACAATTGTCGCTTGCAATAGTCATAGTAATACTCATATAGTCCAGCTCTACTAAACACGACAGTGAGTCCGTTTACGCTAATCGTCTTCCATGCCTAAACCCAGGCAGAGAGTGAGTACACAGATCCTACATGAGAGTCCACCACTGCCAGCAAGCACTGATGGCCAACAGTCCTCCATTAGCATAACGCAGCCTGTGCGCTGAAGCGGCAGCAGAACTATTTCAGGACACGTTGCTTGGTAAAACAACACCACCCAATATCGAACGCGGCAGAAGAGCCGCATGCAGCCGTTTGGCCTTTTTTATTTTTTTTGCACAAGATTTCTCAGAAAGTAAGCCCAGCCTCGAACTTGGTAAGCCGGCTAGTGCTACACTTTCCCGGAGTTATGAAATAGCCTATAATGAAAAATTCATCAAGATAACAGACTGTACTGCACTCTCAGTAGCCACATGGAAAATTCTGTATGAAGTTATGGAGGAGCGACGTTTGAGGCCGCTGTGTGCTGCTGTAAACTGGATGATCTGAATCATCAGATCGGAATAACTATATTCTATTTCTGTTCCTCTAGGAAACAAATACATACATTACGATTCCCATTAAGGCCACTGCCATAAAAAAAATCAGCAATGCAGACGTGCTTGTTCATAGTTTAGCGGCTGCGTGTCCCTAATCCTCCGTCTGAGCTATTCCGGGCGAGGCGCGTCTGGATCCCTCGTCCAATTTGCTAACTGTGCTACTGTAGGTTATCCAGCTACCTCATGTGTCCTCATCTGGTTTTGTTACATAAGCGACTCCTTATCTCAACCAATCCTGGCCAACATGTACTTGAGATGCCGTCCAAACATTTTGTTCCCACATACACATTTTCAGGCCTGGTACGAATAGGTAAAGAATAGTAGGTGGATTCCTACTATATAAATGACCAGACTAACCAATCACATACACCCTTACTGAAACCAGATGGGTACATGATGTTCTCACGCGTCTGTTCACAGTATCAATCCATGGATTCAAACTGCCTACCGCCCAAGCTGGTGGAGGTGGTGTAATGGGGTGGCGGGAGCTGTCTACATACCGATGAATCGTTGCTTGAATGACCATGTGACACCACACAGTTCAGTTTAGTGACTTTCCCGGTCAGACCTGACTCCAAAGGAGTACCTTTGGGATGTGGTAGAACACGAGATTCAGAGAATGAAAGCACTTCTGGAAATGATGTCACCCTGGACCAGGGCCTCAAAGAAATGCTACCAAAACTCTGAGGCGCTGCTATACTGGACACCATGCCCTTTCATGCACTCACCCAACCTTATCTACCTCTTTAATAATAATATATACGTTATTACATGCTACTATATATTTAAGGTTACTAAATTTGTATATCTAATAAATTTCACATACCATATATATATATATATATATATATATATATATACATATTTTTTTCCCCAAGCTGCTATGCTATCGTCGTTGTCCGAAGAAAATCTCCATTTTTGTTGATTTTTACTTTTATGCCTTAATTAGCTCACAAGTTGCTGTTTAAACGATGCGGAAATTTGAAGAATGGACTAGAACTGCTTTTGGCCTCTCCTGTAAAGTTGCCATTTTGGAGATGCCTGTTTTTCTTTGGAGAGCGATGATATATTTTGGTATATTTTTATAATTATATATTTTTATATTGTGTTAGTGCATGGCAAGGAAATTTCATTCTGCATGCATTTGTATCCTGAATGAAAAGAAATCTTCATTTCTGTCATTTCATGACGAATGGACAAACAGACATGACTCAAAATTTCTTGAGAAAAAGTCTGAGTCCTTTGAATAACAGTTTTCATTTTTCAGGTACTTGTTTGTCTTTGGACAGCGACCGTATGTTTTCTAAAATGGAAGAAATACCAAAATATGAAAGCCCTTACTGGACATCAGCGATGAAAGGAAGCCAGGTGTACGAGTGCTACAAGTGCTAATCAGACATCAGATGGACAGAACTCACCAGTACGGACCCACAGCTTCTCAGTGATGTTGCAGGATGAGGCTGTGCCATCAGTGGGTGGGCTGTGCTCAGGGGTGGTGCTCCCAGAGGTAGCTACAGTAGAGCTTTGAGGAGTCACTGTGGTGGATGTAGTTGCTAAAGTGGTTGTCGTTGTCGGTGCAGCTGTTGTGGTGGTAGTAGTGGTGGTAGTCGTAGTTGTGGTTGTTGTGGTGGCGGCAGTGGTGGTGGTCGTCGTAGTAGTGGGTGGCTCTGTTGAGGGCATGGTGATTTCGCTGGGCAAGGTAGTGGGCGTTATTGTTGTCGTAGCAATCTCTGTGGTCACGGGACCAGCAGTGGGTGTAGTCACAGTCGTGGCAGTCATGGTTAAGGGCGTGACCGTGGTGGTGGTCACTGTGGTGAGCTGGAGGCTGTCGCTAGTCACAGTGTCGGGGTTGCTGGGCGGCGGAGAGCCGGACGAGGCGTTCCTGGCTCTTCCTGCAGACGTCTCATTGGATGCCAGAGTGGAGGCGGAGACTGGGCTGGTTACATGAACGGTTCCAGCAGGTTCTGTCTCTTCCGGTGCTGTGAGGGAGGAACCCGGAGCTGTGGGAAGGTCAGGGTTCATGAGGAGGTCGTTGAGAACCTCTACTGTAAACAAGAAAAGACACTGAGCATGAATGGAAGCAGACAATGCTAGAACAGAGCATTCCTGATTCTTATAGAAGGAATTCCTGCATCATCATCCGGTGTCTTGGAAAATGGACCTGATGAGTCTTTGCAAAACCAAGAAGTAGACATTTTGTAATAGAGCAAAGTACTTTCTCTTATGAGACTAATGTGGAACAATACCAATACAATTTTGGCATTATGGCCACAATCAGGGATTTCTCAAACCAGGTTGCCAGGTAGCGCTGTTTTTGCTTTATATATGTCTGTGTATTGATCTCTCTAGGTATCAGCACTGGCCCCCTGTTCGGGCAGTGTCATGGTGAGTTTTAGGCTCTACACTTCCTGTACTAGCTGGAATATTATACAACGGAACACTAAGCACGGTTGTAAGTCACTCTGGATAAGAGAGTCTGCTAAATGCCTTAAATGTAAATGTCTGGTTTTAGGCTGGACAGTCCTCCGTCCAGCACCAATCCATGGACGTATTCCTATCAATTGTCTTTTCGGGATGAACTATTTAAATGTTCACTCACAAAAAAAAATGTGTAATGTGTAATTAGAGCTAGCTGCTGCTAACGCTGCTTAGTTTACCTGAGATATGGTTAGCCTAGCTGTTAGCTCCCCTCGGCTATTTCACTCTAAAACTGATCCTCTAAAGCGAGTTCATCTTTTATTAATCTTCAGACCTGTATATTTAACTTTCTGAGGTTCATTCTGATGAACACACACCCCACTACAATCACTACACCCACATTTACCTCAGAGCTGTTATTACTGTATCCACTGTTTAGAGCTAGCTGCTGCTAACACTGCTCAGTTCACCTGAGATACATTTAGCCTAGCTGTTAGCTCCCTCGGCTATTTCACTCTAAAACTGATCCTCTAAAGTGAGTTCATCTTTTATTAATCTTCAGACCTGTATATTTACTTTTCTGAGGCTCACTCTGAAAAACCATACCCCACTACAATCACTACACCCACATTTACCTCAGAGCTGCTATTACTTTATCCACTGTAGAGCTAGCTGCTGCTAACGCTGCTCAGTTCACCATAGATACGGTTAGCCTAGCTGTTAGCTCCCCTCGGCTATTTCTCTCTAAAACTGATCCTCTAAAGCGAGTTCATCTTTTATTAATCTTCAGACCTGTATATTTAACTTTCTGAGGCTCATTCTGATGAACACACCCCCCACTACAATCACTACACCCACATTTACCTCAGAGCTGTTATTACTGTATCCACTGTTTAGAGCTAGCTGCTGCTAACGCTGCTCAGTTCACCTGAGATACGGTTAGCCTAGCTGTTAGCTCCCCTCGGCTATTTCACTCTAAAACTGATCCTCTAAAGCGAGTTCATCTTTTATTAATTCTCAGGTCTATATATTTAACTTTCTGAGGCTCATTCTGATGAACACACACCCCACTACAGTCACTGCACCCACATTTATACTCAAAGTGGGCTTTGTTTAGCTCCCTAGTGTAACCCGCCGCCATTTTCTCTGGCTGAAGCAGGCTGAAAGCTGGTGAGGCCGTGGTGCATGATGGGATGCATTACACTATGAAGATAGCTCCACCTATATAATAGAAACACCATCTGGGGATCTTCAGTGCACTACAGATCTTTAGTTTGGTCCCATACTACATACTACATACTATATTTAGGCAGATTTAGTATGTGAGTAGTAAGTAGTATACAATTTTGAATGCAGCCCATGTTATAGCATGATTAACCATGTGATAATATCATGTGATGTATGGTAGGGTGGGGTAGTAGCTGACTAGCTCCAGCATTGTATCAACATCACTCATGTTTAGTGAGAGTCAGTGGCAAGTGGAAGTGGGCAAATTCAGTGGCATAGTGATCAAGCTGAGCTCTGCAAATGAGCACATGCTCTGAAAACTTTGGCTCCTATTGAAGATTTTGAAGAGACTCTGCATCGGCGTGTCAGATTTCCAGCCAATCTGAAGTTGGTTTCTACATGAGGGACATGGACCTGGAAATAACAGCATGGTTTAGGGGGGGGGGGGCCACATTGTGTCGGCTGAACGGCTGCTAACGATGCTTACGGTGTGCATGCATGTCAGAGTAGCCCAGAGTAGCAAAACATCCCATAATATACTCACATTTGCATTGCACTGAATCGCACCGGCCTGCCTATGCTCTCAGTGGTCCCATGATGAAGCCTAACGGATACCTTAATACCGAGCACTCAGATACACTGGCATCCCAGTGTACCAGAGGTGTGCCTGGCTAGTGGTGGGGGAACTAGCTACAACCAAACTGGTTTAAAAAACAAAGCTACAGAAATCCCTGATTGTGACTTTGAGGGCAGAAAAGGGGGATATGAGTCTTACAAGCACACAAAAGAATGCATTACACTCATCGTCAAAGCACAGCTGCACCCGGAAGGAGGCTGTGGAGTGCGGTGCTGTTTGGGAAGAAGGATAAAGGTGACCAGGATCAATAAACTGGTGATAAATTTAGACTGAATATGATCAATATTTATTGAGCTACACATACAGAAGGTCTGTCTCTCAGTATGAGAGGACAGACTTCTGTATGTGTAGCTCAATAAATATTGATCATATCAGTCTAAATTTATCACCAGTTATTGATCCTGGTCACCTTTATCCTTCTTCCCAACAGCACCGCACTCCCACACCTCCTTCTGGGTGCAGCTGTGCCTTTGATGATGAGTGTAATGCATTCTTTTGTGTGCTTGTAAGACTCATATCCCCCTTTTCTGCCCTCAAAGTCACAATCAGGGATTTCTGTAGCTTTGTTTTTTAAACCAGTTTGGTTGTAGCTAGTTCCCCCACCACTAGCCAGGCACACCTCTGGTACACTGGGATGCCAGTGTATCTGAGTGCTCGGTATTAAGGTATCCGTTAGGCTTCATCATGGGACCACTGAGAGCATAGGCAGGCCGGTGCGATTCAGTGCAATGCAAATGTGAGTATATTATGGGATGTTTTGCTACTCTGGGCTACTCTGACATGCATGCACACCGTAAGCATCGTTAGCAGCGTTCAGCGACACAATGTGGCCCTAAACCATGCTGTATTTTCCAGGTCCATGTCCCTCATGTAGAAACCAACTTCAGATTGGCTGGGAAATCTGGACACGCCGATGCAGAGTCTCTTCAAAATCTTCAATAGGAGCCAAAGTTTTCAGAGCATGTGCTCATTTGCAGAGCTCAGCTTGATCACTATGCCACTGAATTTGCCCACTTCCACTTGCCACTGACTCTCACTAAACATGAGTGATGTTGATACAATGCTGGAGCTAGTCAGCTACTACCCCACCCTACCATACATCACATGATATTATCACATGGTTAATCATGCTATAACATGGGCTGCATTCAAAATTGTATACTACTTACTACTCACATACTAAATCTGCCTAAATATAGTATGTAGTATGTAGTATGGGACCAAACTAAAGATCTGTAGTGCACTGAAGATCCCCAGATGGTGTTTCTATTATATAGGTGGAGCTATCTTCATAGTGTAATGCATCCCATCATGCACCACGGCCTCACCAGCTTTCAGCCTGCTTCAGCCAGAGAAAATGGCGGCGGGTTACACTAGGGAGCTAAACAAAGCCCACTTTGAGTATAAATGTGGGTGCAGTGACTGTAGTGGGGTGTGTGTTCATCAGAATGAGCCTCAGAAAGTTAAATATATAGACCTGAGAATTAATAAAAGATGAACTCGCTTTAGAGGATCAGTTTTAGAGTGAAATAGCCGAGGGGAGCTAACAGCTAGGCTAACCGTATCTCAGGTGAACTGAGCAGCGTTAGCAGCAGCTAGCTCTAAACAGTGGATACAGTAATAACAGCTCTGAGGTAAATGTGGGTGTAGTGATTGTAGTGGGGGGTGTGTTCATCAGAATGAGCCTCAGAAAGTTAAATATACAGGTCTGAAGATTAATAAAAGATGAACTCGCTTTAGAGGATCAGTTTTAGAGAGAAATAGCCGAGGGGAGCTAACAGCTAGGCTAACCGTATCTATGGTGAACTGAGCAGCGTTAGCAGCAGCTAGCTCTACAGTGGATAAAGTAATAGCAGCTCTGAGGTAAATGTGGGTGTAGTGATTGTAGTGGGGTATGGTTTTTCAGAGTGAGCCTCAGAAAAGTAAATATACAGGTCTGAAGATTAATAAAAGATGAACTCACTTTAGAGGATCAGTTTTAGAGTGAAATAGCCGAGGGGAGCTAACAGCTAGGCTAGCCGTATCTCAGGTGAACTGAGCAGTGTTAGCAGCAGCTAGCTCTAAACAGTGGATACAGTAATAACAGCTCTGAGGTAAATGTGGGTGTAGTGATTGTAGTGGGGTGTGTGTTCATCAGAATGAACCTCAGAAAGTTAAATATACAGGTCTGAAGATTAATAAAAGATGAACTCGCTTTAGAGGATCAGTTTTAGAGTGAAATAGCTGAGGGGCGCTAACAGCTAGGCTAACCATATCTCAGGTAAACTGAGCAGCGTTAGCAGCAGCTAGCTCTAATTACACATTACACATTTTTTTTGTGAGTGAACATTTTAAATAGTTCATCCCGAAAAGACAATTGATAGGAATACGTCCATGGATTGGTGCTGGACGGAGGACTGTCCAGCCTAAAACCAGACATTTACATTTAAGGCCTTTAGCAGACTCTCTTATCCAGAGTGACTTACAACCGTGCTTAGTGTTCCGTTGTATAATATTCCAGCTAGTACAGGAAGTGTAGAGCCTAAAACTCACCATGACACTGCCCGAACAGGGGGCCAGTGCTGATACCTAGAGAGATCAATACACAGACATATATAAAGCAAAAACAGCGCTACCTGGCAACCTGGTTTGAGAAATCCCTGATTGTGGCCATAATGCCAAAATTGTATTGGTATTGTTCCACATTAGTCTCATAAGAGAAAGTACTTTGCTCTATTACAAAATGTCTACTTCTTGGTTTTGCAAAGACTCATCAGGTCCATTTTCCAAGACACCGGATGATGATGCAGGAATTCCTTCTATAAGAATCAGGAATGCTCTGTTCTAGCATTGTCTGCTTCCATTCATGCTCAGTGTCTTTTCTTGTTTACAGTAGAGGTTCTCAACGACCTCCTCATGAACCCTGACCTTCCCACAGCTCCGGGTTCCTCCCTCACAGCACCGGAAGAGACAGAACCTGCTGGAACCGTTCATGTAACCAGCCCAGTCTCCGCCTCCACTCTGGCATCCAATGAGACGTCTGCAGGAAGAGCCAGGAACGCCTCGTCCGGCTCTCCGCCGCCCAGCAACCCCGACACTGTGACTAGCGACAGCCTCCAGCTCACCACAGTGACCACCACCACGGTCACGCCCTTAACCATGACTGCCACGACTGTGACTACACCCACTGCTGGTCCCGTGACCACAGAGATTGCTACGACAACAATAACGCCCACTACCTTGCCCAGCGAAATCACCATGCCCTCAACAGAGCCACCCACTACTACGACGACCCGACCACCACCCTCCGCCACCAACAACAACCACAACTACGACTACCACCACTACTACCACCACAACAGCTGCACCGACAACGACAACCACTTTAGCAACTACATCCACCACAGTGACTCCTCAAAGCTCTACTGTAGCTACCTCTGGGAGCACCACCCCTGAGCACAGCCCACCCACTGATGGCACAGCCTCATCCTGCAACATCACTGAGAAAGCTGGGGTCCGTACTGGTGAGTTCTGTCCATCTGAGGTCTGATTAGCACTTGTAGCACTCGTACACCTGGCTTCCTTTCATCGCTGATGTACAGTAAGGGCTTTCATATTTTGGTATTTCTTCCATTTTAGAAAACATACGGTCGCTGTCCAAAGACAAACAAGTCTCTGAAAAATGAAAACTGTTATTCAAAGGACTCAGACTTTTTTCTCAAGAATTTTGAGTCATGTCTGTTTGTCCATTCGTCATGAAAATGACAGAAATGGAAGATTTCTTTTCATTCAGGATACAAATGCATGCAGAATGAAAATTTCCTTGCCATGCACTAACACAAATATAAAAATATATAATTATAAAAATATACCAAAATCATATCATCGCTCTCCAAAGAAAAAACAGGCATCTCCAAAATGGCAACTTTACAGGAGAGGCCAAAAGCAGTTCTAGTCCATTCTTCAAATTTCCGCATCGTTTAAACAGCAACTTGTGAGCTAATTAAGGCATAAAAGTAAAAAATCAACAAAAATGGAGATTTTTCTCGGACAACGACGATAGCATAGCAGCTTGGGGAAAAAAATATGTAATATATATATATATATATATATATATATATGGTATGGTGAAATTTTATTTAGATATACAAATTTAGTAACCTTAAATATATAGTAGCATGTAATAACGTATATATTATTATTAAAGAGGTAGATAAGGTTGGCGTGAGTGCATGAAAGGGGCATGGTGTCCAGTATAGCAGCGCCTCAGAGTTTTGGGTAGCATTTCTTTGAGGCCCTGGTCCAGGGTGACTCTTTCCAGAAGTGCTTTCATTCTCTGAATCTCGTGTTCTACCACATCCCAAAGGTAAACTCCTTTGGAGTCAGGTCTGACCGGGAAAGTCACTCTAACTGAACTGTGTGGTGTCACATGGTCATTCAAGCAACGATTCATCGGTATGTAGACAGCTCCCGCCACCCCATTACACCACCTCCACCAGCTGGGCGGTAGGCAGTTTGAATCCATGGATTGATACTGTGAACAGACGCGTGAGAACATCATGTACCCATCTGGTTTCAGTAAGGGTGTATGTGATTGGTTAGTCTGGTCATTTATATAGTAGGAATCCACTACTATTCTTTACCTATTCGTACCAGGAGCCTGAAAATGTGTATGTGGGAACAAAATGTTTGGACGGCATCTCAAGTACATGTTGGCCAGGATTGGTTGAGATAAGGAGTCGCTTATGTAACAAAACCAGATGAGGACACATGAGGTAGCTGGATAACCTACAGTAGCACAGTTAGCAAATTGGACGAGGGATCCAGACGCGCCTCGCCCGGAATAGCTCAGACGGAGGATTAGGGACACGCAGCCGCTAAACTATGAACAAGCACGTCTGCATTGCTGATTTTTTTTATGGCAGTGGCCTTAATGTGGGAATCGTAATGTAATGTATTTGTTTCCTAGAGGAACAGAAATAGAATATAGTTTTATTCCGATCTGATGATTCAGATCATCCAGTTTACAGCAGCACACAGCGGCCTCAAACGTCGCTCCTCCATAACTTCATACAGAATTTTCCATGTGGCTACTGAGAGTGCAGTACAGTCTGTTATCTTGATGAATTTTTTCATTATAGGCTATTTCTAACTCCGGGAAAGTGTAGCACTAGCCGGCTTACCAGTTCGAGGCTGGGCTTACTTTTCTGAGAAATCTTGTGCAAAAAAAATAAAAAAGGCCAAACGGCTGCATGCGGCTCTTCTGCCGCGTTTCGATATTGGGTGGTGTTGTTTTACCAAAGCAACGTGTCCTGAATAGTTTCTGCTGCCGCTTCAGCGCACAGGCTGCGTTATGCTAATGGAGGACTGTTGGCCATCAGTGCTTGCGTGGCAGTGGTGGGTGGGACTCTCATGTAGGATCATGTGTACTCACTCTCTGCCTGGGTTTAGGCATGGAAGACGAATTAGCGTAAAACGGACTCACTGTCGTGTTTAGTAGAGCTGGACTATATGAGTATTACTATGACTATTGCAAGCGACAATTGTGGGTCCTGGTGTGTATGCATTCGGTTAGGCGATTTGGACCAGCGAGGCCTCACAAGGCTTAAAGCGGTTTGGGTCTTGTTTTAATACAGAGAGGCAAAACCTAAAGGAAGTGGGGCTTTCAAAAGGCTTTTCATTTGGCATAAATAATGAGCAGTGGGCTTTTAAAACAGTAATATCTGGGGGGTTGGCCAATCAGTGCCAGTCACTTCACACTTTCTGTGCCTTCATGCCAAATTTGGTGTTTGTGGTCCTTACGGTCTTTGCTCCATGGCGGGTTTCAGACGAGAAGAAGAAGAAGAAAAAGATGAAGAAGAAGAAGAAGAGGAAGAAGAAGAAGAATACTTAGAAATACAAATAAGGTGCCTACTAGTGCTAGGACCCTAATAGTAAGCCCACCAGACCTAATATCGTCTGGACACCCCCACGAGCACCAGTAACAGCTGTGGATAGGATTTGGTATGTACTGGATGAGTTTTCTGGATGTAAGGCCACATCAACGTTCAGACACTCTTACATCAGAGAATTGGTCAGTTGGTCCAAACTTGGTGGGTGCCTTCCCTGGCCCAATTCCGAGCAGAATTCCCTGTAGGACTGGGATTTATTCCCTGCTGGTAGACCCGTATGACCGTACGCTTCCATACACCTGCAGCTTCATCTACTTCCTTCACACTATGGGGGGGTCTTTGTGGCCACGCCCACATGCAGTCCCTCCTTTTAGCCAATCATTAACATCTGCTCTGGGGCCATTTTCCACACATGGAACGAGACATTCCCTGCACTGTAGCACCTTCTCTTTCCAAATCTATGAAGCCGATTCCCGTCCTTCATACCCTGCTGCCCCATCAGCACCATCTGCAGGAGCCTGAAGTTACTACCTCTTCGTTTATTGTCTGGTGAGCTTATCCGTCCATATGGTGGAACCACCATTGGGAGATCCTACAGAGCACGGACCCACAGAGGATTGCGGTGGTGAGGTGGAATCGGGTGCGTCCACTTTTTTGAGCCCCCATCTCCTGAGTTGCCCAGGTTTGCAGTTTTACCTCCAGATGGGCTAGTTTAAAAAAACAGTTAAATAGAAAATGATGAAGTTTCGACTTCCAGCATGCGGCTTTTAAGCAAACCTGAGCTCATGTTAACTCCGTGGGCCTGGTTTCAATAGAAAATCAGGAAGCGTGAGAGTTTTAGGAATCTTCAGGGAGATCTTAATAGTATCAAAAGCAGCACTGAATGAGAACTGCGAGCATGTTACTGCCAGAAGTGTTGCTGATGTCACTGGGATGAGTTGTTTTCCGTTCTGGTGCTCTGAATGTCATGGGTAATTGCATTGGCGTGCTTAGTTAGAGGGAATAAACGGCTAATTAAAGAACGTATCGTGTCCTGAGGCAACTAATACATGATCTAGCATTCCATAAACTAGGGCAGCACGGACTCGCTCATGTTCGCGCAGCCTTCTGGGAGGATGGATGATGGCTATGTTAGATAAAGACTCCCCTGAAACGGGAAGTGATTGAACATGATACTAAGTGACGCCAGCTATCCCACCCCTGGTTGTTGTCTGAACTCACCATGCACTGAATTTTGACTGCTTGGGTACAATTATTTTTTAAAAATGCTTTCCCTGACGAAAGGTACTGAAGACGTACCCTTGAGGGCATCGCCGTGGTGACAGGCTTTGTACAGTTCTTTCTGAGCATGTACCTTTGCTGGGATTGAGAGGATATGGTGTAGAACCATGCACCTTCTCTCTCTCTCTCTTTCTTTACATGCTAAAAAGACAGGATATGTACACATTTGCATCATATACATATAATAGAGCTAGACCCAGAAGGAATCAACCAGCAGGAATGAAACTTTGGTGGGTAGGTTTGACGTTGGGAGACATGTCCAATGATTTAAGTGTCGTGCTCAGCTGCGCATGTGACGGGAGCAAGGACAGGCCAACAGCCTCAATTGTGGACGTTCAGCGACCCGATGGTGCCTCCATGAGCCTCCTGTTAGTGCCAGCACCATTGGCAGATGGCTGTACCATGCGGGGACTACATGCACACAGACCGTTACAACGGCTGTCCTTAACACAGCGTCAACGTCACCAACAGACTGCATTGGTGTCGAGCCAGACTATCATGGAGTGACTCAGAATGGCAGCAGGTCATCTTCAGTGATGAGCCCTGCTTTTAGTCTTGGTGGAGACGCCCAACGAATCCGTGTGTGGAGGCACCGTGGTCAGCACCAAGATGAACAGTTTGCTGCCACATTTCACACACCCAGAAGGCCTGGTGTCACTTCACCTCCACCCTTACTGCCCATCTATTAGTAAACCTCTACAGCTCCATACCAAGACGTCTGGCGTGTTGGGTTAGCAAACACAGCAGCCCGACGCCATACTGAAGAGACAGACTTCTGTATGTGTAGCTCAATAAATATATTGATCATATCAGTCTAAATTTATCATCAGTTATTGATCCTGGTCACCTTTAGCTTCCTTCCCAACACCACCGCACTCCCCACACTCCTTCTGGATCTATTTTGGGCATATGTGGTGGATATATGGATGGTACTATGGGTTTTAGATGTAGATCTTTGCCTGGAGCACTGTGTTGCTCGAAGCGCTTCATGGACAGCAGCAGCAGCCTCTCATCTCACTGTGCATATGTCTGTGTGCTTTCTCCTCCCACAGTCCTGTCCATCCAGATGCAAGAGGAATCGTCTGGAAAGTGGGATGAGGCAGAGCTTTATCCAAGGCCTCACGTTGGCGCTTCAGAAGGCCCTTCAACGACTCCAGTGTGCGCATACAGGTGGGTCTAACTGCAGCCTATGCATGCTGGAGAATGAACCAGATTGCCTTGCCTCAGACCACACGCATCATGCTTTATATGTCCAAAGTTTGTAGACAAGCAGCTTACCCGTGCCTTTCTTCTAAAGTCATGTGAGTTTGGACCCTGATTTGCTGCAGAAACAGCCTGAACTCCTCTGGGAAGCCTGGCATGCTCTAACACAAACACACAACGAGCTAACCCAGTAAAAAACTGACCACTCTGAAATGTCCAGCTGTAGTCTTGCTTGTCAAGGTGCATCTTCTCGGCTAGTTCCACCGGACTTCAGTATCAGACTCCGGAGCAAAGTGATACGGCGGAACTGATGCCATTGTCAAGGACAACCACAGTAGTGTGGGGGCAGAACACAGCAGGATGCTGTTGACCCATTTATAACGAGTGGGTAGGCTGACCAAATTCAGAGCACACTGGCCTCATCAGGAGGCGGGGCTTAAAGAACACAGGAGCTCTAAACTGAGTGTTGCAGACCACAGATGTACTAGTTCTACTAGGCCCCAAAAATAAAATATGATGACATGAAACTGAGTATTATAGGTCTCCTTTAAACAAGCTGTTTCAACTGAGGTGCACTTTAAAAAGAGCTGAACTTGGACATTTAGCGTCTTTTAAAATGGGCCGATCTATCTATCTATCTATCTATCTGTCTATCTATCTATCTATCTATCTATCTATCTATCTATCATCTATCTATCTATCTATCTATCTATCTATCTACTCTATCTATCTCTCTCTCTCTCTATATATATATATATATATATATAGTCACTGTCAATGAAAAACATGTATCTCCATTTTTATGGATTACTTTTATGGATAGTCTGAACACAGCACTTGCCATTATGTATGTGTGAAAATTACATGAGGAATGGAATAAAGAAATTGTTCAAAACCGGCTTGGATAAAAAGTCTGGTTCCATTGACTTGCATTCAAATTACACTAGGTTTTTGGGGCCACTCCTGTAAAGTTTCCATTTTGGAGATACCCCAGCGACGATATGCTGCAGCATATACAGTAAATTTTCTCAACCTATCATCATATATCCTCTACGGCACGGCAATTATAAGAGTTTATTTATATTACTATTATTATTAAGAAATAAAACTGCCAACATGAACATTGCAATGTACACCAGGTTGCTGTTTTGTATAAAAGCATGGCATCCTCTCTTCCTCTCTGTTCATCTGTGAAGAGAAGTGTTCTGCTCAAACTCTCTTGGCTCTTTCAAATATAGCAGCCTGTTCCGCAGCCAACGGTCGTCTGCTTCAAGTGTTGTCGGTGTCCGATCTCTAGGTATTTGGATCTTCCTCAGCCCTCGCGTTGTGTGTAGTGTGTCCCTTGGGAATGATAGTTTTCACAGTGGTAAAGAGGTGGTTGGGCGGTTTGTAGCGGCAGCGTGGGAAGTGTTGGTGTGAGAAAGTGTAGCACTCTGTTTGGAAGTAGTCGGGAGTGGCTCGTCTTATACGAAGCTGCAGTGTGCAGACCACGTTCTCAGATTCTTAGCTTCCATGGTGAGCTCTTGCTGCACTGCACTGGCTGGAATCCTCAGAATCAGGATCTGTTGATGAGTATGTGATACATACGAGGAATTTGTCCTGGTGAGTGTGCATGTATGATGATGGTAAACTGACCAGACACACTGACGTTATTAGCAAAATGTTCAAGAAGAAAAAAACATTTTGAAATACAGGGGTTGGACAATGAAACCGAAACACCTGGTTTTAGACCACAGTCATTTATTAGTATGGTGTAGGGCCTCCTTTTGCGGTCAATACAGTGTCAGTTGGTCTTGGGAATGACATATACTGCGTCCTGCACAGTGGTCAGAGGGAGTTTAAGCCATTCTGCTTGCAGGATAGTGGCCAGGTCACTACGTGATGCTGGTGGAGGTTCGTCCTTCTTGTGTGGTATGCTGAAATTACCCTGGATACCGTGACTCTTGATACATCACAAAGACTTGCTGTCTTGGTCACAGATGCGCCAGCAAGACGTGCACCAACAAGTCTGTCCTCTTTTGAACTCTGGTATGTCCCCCATAATGCTGTGTGCATTGCAGTTATTTTGAGCAGAACTGTGCTCTTACCTGCTAAACTGCTAACTGAACCTTCACACTCTGCTCTTACTGGTGCAATGTGCAGTTAATGAAGATTGGCCACCAGGCTGGTCCAATTTAGCCATGAGACCTCCCACACTAAAATGACCAGGTCGTTTCAGTTTCATTGTCCAACCCCTGTAGTTATTAATATCAGTTCAATCAATCAATATGTATTTGTGTAGCACTTTTTTACAACCAAAGTTGTCTCAAAGCAGGTCCACAGAAAAGCATGTATAATAAAAAAAAAGAGAACACGGAGTTATGTACAGACGTAGCACAGGGAAACCGGGTCCAAGCCACACGGTGAGCAAGCCAGAGGCAACTGTGGCGAGGGAAAAACCCCCAAATCAATTACAATAAAATCACTTTTATTAAAACACATCACATTTTCACAGGTGTGAAGGTGAGTGGAAAGCTTAGGTGCCCTACAGTACTTAAACACAAACAATATACATTACATAAAATCTTCTGCTTATACTAATATACGGTTTTATATAACAGTAATATAAAGTTATGATGAACAAAAACTATGATATATCTAAGACGTAAACACATTCCCGTATAGCACTATGGTAAGGCAGGAGATAGATGAGAGATGCAGGGTATATACAGGGCATACAATATTGGATATATTTAATATTATAATATATTGATATATATTGATTTTTTTTTTATATGATATATTTTACATAATATATAATATATATATATATATATATATATATATATATATATATATATATCTATATTATGGCAAGCCAAAACAGGAAGTATTGATTCAAAGTTCATTCCATATATATCAAAGTTCATTTAATATTTCCTGTTTGGCTTGCCATAATATATATATATATATATATATATATATATATATATATATATATTATATATATATATATATATATATATGCACTACAGATATACCAATATCCCTACCTTGAGAGGAACCCAAAGCATGGGGCGGAACCCAACCTCCTAGGTCAATAAGCATTAATTTATTAGTGTTGGTGTTGCGCAGCAGATAACACAACTTGTCACTGAGCTACAACACCATGTGGGAGATGGGGTTCGATTCCCAGTCTGGGTTACTATGCTTTGCTACACCAATAAGAGTCCTTGGGCAAGACTCCTAACACTACACTGGCCCTGTAATATAAGTAACCTGAGTAAGAGCGTTTAGCTTAGGGCGTAAATGAAGTGTGCAACCCGTTATAACTTTGTATTATGCTAACTTCTTTGAAGCTCAATTGGACGATGATTAAGCCTTTGTTAGCGATGTTAGCCCTTTGTTTAAACCCGGACATGTTTTTTCAGTGTTCACCACCACCGGACCCAATATGAGTCACCTGCCTGGTTTAAGGTGGTAGTAACTTCAGGCTCCTGCAGGTGGCGCTGCACAAGGATGATGGGGCTATCAATAAATGCGGGGTGTGAGTGACGGGATCCATGGATTGGGAAGAGGTGCTACAGTGCAGGGAATGTCTTGTTCCATGTGTGGAAAACGCTCCAGAGCAGATGTTCATGATTGGCTAAAAGGAGGGACTGCATGTGGGTCTTGGCCAAAGGACCATCGTGTGAAGGAAGTAGCTGAATCTGCAGGTGTATGGAAGGGGACCGGTCCATACGGGTCTACCAGCAGTGGATAAAATCCCAGTCTACAGGGAGTTTCTCCTCGGAAGTGTGCTAGGGAAGGCATCCACCAAATCTGGACCAACTGTGCAATTCTGTGTCTGAAAACATTGATGTGGCCTCCCATCCAGAAACTTGTCCCAGTCCATGGCGCATCCACTCACAGCTGTCATTTGTGCTGGTGGAGGAGAGTTTACACGCTATGAGGTACAATTCAGGACACAGGTGCCAGGGGGCCTACCAGGCCCGGAATTCCAGGTAGGAAGACCGTGTGTATCAGCTGCCAGTACGGGGTTTAAGTTTTGGAGAGGTGTTCCCAGCTTGTTGCATGTCTTGTCTGTAGGTGGAGCCTTGATGCGACGGCCTCATTGCCAATGGCCACAACACACCAGCTATGGCTCTCTCCCTCTCTCTAGGTGTAATATTGCGGTAACATAATTGATATGATTCGCTCCTCTAATGGCTCAACGTGGCATTTCAAATTTGGTAAATAAAAACTTATTGCAAATAAACATGAATCATGTACACAGCTACGTCACAAGCTAGAGAGGAGCTGGCAGTTTAGCCACACTGAGTCACGCATAAATTGCGTTATCACATTTTAGTATCAGCAGCATTGAGATACGGCACGGTGTGCACATACCTGGGCCGCGTTATTAAACTGGGACACCCAGAGCCACCTCCAAATAGCGGAACGATGGCCAGGAAATGAGTCCCCTGAGACTGAAAAAAAAAAAAAAACGTTGAGCACCTCCGTCAGCACCCATAACAGCTGTGAGTGGATACGGCCCTGGACTGGACCAGTTTTTCTGGATGTAGGCCACATCAACGTTCAGACACTCTCACATCACAGCATTGGGTCAGATTGGTGGATGCCTTCCACAATTCCGAGGAGAATTCCTGTAGACTGGGAATTTTAATCCACCGCTGGTAGACCCGTATTGACCGTCCCCTTCATACACCTGCATGATTTCAGCTACTTCCTTCACACTATGGCTCTTTGGCCAACGCCCACATGCAGTCATTACGTTTTAGCCAATCATTAACATCTGCTCTGGAGAGTTACCACACAGGAACGAGACAGGTCGCTGCACTGTAGCACCTCTTCCAATCTATGGATCCAGTCACTCACACCCCACAGTATTTATATAGCCCCATATAATAAAGGGGACAGATTTGGCGGACGCATCCTGAACAGGTCATACGCCAAGTAATTGCCGGTCACACCTGCAGCCTGTTATTCCAAGGCAAGTAATCTTTCATCTTTCACACCTT
>JAMWET010001677.1:0-23859 GCA_024036415.1 Prochilodus magdalenae | reverse complement strand
TGCCCGTTTCCAGAGTAAGTGGCCGTCAACCAGAATATGTATGCATTTGTATGCACATTGATATTGATTACTGGAACTGAAAGCCATATTTCCTTTTTTCTGTTTTTCCAGTTTTACACCGTTTCTATTAAAAACACTTAAAGGCACCACGTGTCTTGGTCACTTTCTGGAAGAGTGTTTAGTTGTCTGCTTAGCTGGGTACGCAAATGCATAGGGAAAGCAGAACAGAGCTTCTCTATAGAAGTCAAAGGTGAAGCGGGACTAGAGCTGGACCTCCAGTTCAGGTCATTAATGTCCAAATTCAGTCAGAACTAAATCAATAACAGGACAAGTAATCCTGCTGTAGATGGTGGGAGTTTTACGGGATTCATTTGAATCAAATCAGGTGAAAAGTCTAGAAGGTGAGATTAGTACCTCTAAGGGGTTTGTAATGGTATGTTAGCACCAAGCTAACGCTGGTGCAGATGAAGATTTGATAGCAGCTGGAACTTAAAGACAGATCTTCAAAGCTTCTAACAGACATTCTGTTTCCATATTTGTACTGTCTATGTTTGAGTTTTACAGGGACTTCTTCAGTACAGATCTGAACTTAATGTCTGTCTCTGAATATTATTGGAGGAGTCTGTAGGTCTTGATGTGGGAACAAACAACTGAACTGCTTTTACTCTAATAAACACTTTGAATAAACACAGTATTTATTGGAGGTGGTAAAAGCAGTTCAACTGTTTGTTCCCACATGAAGTGATGATTTCAGCTTGAACAGACAAACTCTAGTTTACAGTGTACTCACCTCTGAACATCATCTCCTAATAAACACTGAGCAGTCTGAGTTTCTCCAAGGAGTTCTTCAGGGACTCCCTCTTTCTCAGGACTGAGAGAAACATCCATCTGATCATCTGTCCAGATCCTTCTACTAACCTTTCTAATCAATCAGACTCTAGCTGAACTCTACAGCTAGTTCCAGACCTGTGGAGATCAGTAAATAAAGCCCTCCAATCACAAAGCATTTACAGTCTAATGAAAAGAAGAACAAACTCCATCTAAAGTCCTGATTTCCACAGAGTGTGTTATTGTGTGGATTATCCTCCCCCTCAGCACCTGCAGTAGAGTCCAGCTGCAGCAGTGCAGTCTCTGTGCAGTCTGACTCACACAGTTTTTTGTTCCACCCTCTAACACTGTGGGAACCACCAGTTGCCATTGATGTGATGTTGACTCTGACAGTAATAATCTCCAGCATCTTCAGTCTGGACATTACTGATGGTCAGAGTGAAGTCAGATCCAGATCCACTGGCCCTAAAACGATCTGGAATACCTGACTGTCTGGTGGTAGCCCAGGTGATCACGGGTTTAGGAGCTTCTCCCGGTTTCTGCTGATACCAGGCCAATTGATTATTATTATACACTGCAGTGCTGGTTCTACAGTTGATGGTGACTGAGTCTCCTGGAGAAACAGTTATCACTGTAGGAGTCTGAGTCACAGTCACCTGACCACTGGATCCTGAAATAAATTAATGAAAGCCTTTAAAATGTTACATTTCAATAAAACTAGAGTTTTAGTTCCCCACAAATCTAAAGGAGTGAGTAACCTTGAGTCCAGAGGGTGAGTGTCCAGATGAAGATGGAGACCAAAGTCATGGTTGGTGTGGGTGAAGTTGGTGGGGCAGCAGCTCTCAGTCATGAAGTGTTAAACTCACAGGACTATAAACACTAGCAGAGCACTGAAGCATGGGCTGATAATGCAAAGTGGAACCTCTCTATGGAAATCTCTTCACCAAACCCCTCTATAATAAACACATAGGATTATTTAGATGGAGGTAAAAGGTGTAGTTCAGGTGTGTTGGTTCAGTAGTAGTTGATTTATAAAGATCATAAATAGCTGATGAATGGAGAAGTGTTGGGGGTAAACAGTGTGAGGAGTAATGTAGGTGTAGGTACAGGGACTTCACTGAAATGGATCAGTGTGGTTCTCTTTCAGTGGAGGAACTAAACTCAGTGTGAAAAGAGACTTTTATTCTATTTAAACAGGAGATTTATTTCATTATTCTCATCATCAGTTCCACTGAAACACACCCACACACAGTCCATTCTACAGAAGAACCACACACTCATTTAGTGCTGTGTGCGGTTCTTGAGGGAGTGTGTCTGAATGAAGCTGAACATCTGGTGACAGTGCTGCTCTATTCTGGGAGAAAGAGGACCACTCAGGCCTGTTCATGCAGATCTGAGTTTCACCCCACTGAGTTTCAGTGCACCACAGCCGTACTGGTTAGTGTGACTGTCTCCTCTAATACACATGTTCTACTAGTAGATGAGGAATAACAGACACCGGGTCTCAACAAGGACAGAACACGGCTGGTACCGGTGTCTCAGTATGTCTCACAGTGTCTCTAACCTACACCTGAACATGGACGACTTAATAAAGTCATTATTCTAGCTGGATGCTGAACATTCTTCTTACCTTCACACAGCTCAACACAGACCTGAAACCTCCTGCTTCCTGAGCAGCACATCAACTCACTGCTAGAGACGAAGGCACCACCCAGTGGTCAGGATTAGGAACTGCCCCTACAGTGACATACGCCTCATCTGAGAGATACTGTCTGAACTAGGGGTGGGGTTATTTTCTAGTTATGCAGTATTTACCTCACACTGAACATTTGTTGAGTCACATTATTATGACCACTTCCTACTTTTGACAGTGTCGTGTGTGGATCATGAAGAAAGTAGTGGTATCGTAGCATCCTCTGGGGCCACTAATCCATGCTGAAGACACTCCAAACCGGTCTGGGTATGAACCCATCCTTGCAGATCCCGTCCACACCTACATGCTGATTATCTGCAGCAGAAGACGACCCCTGTTCAGGTCAGAGCATGAAGGACAGCATAGCTGTTAGTGCATGTGGAAAAGAGGTCGGAGGAGAGTGAAGGACGAGAGTCCTCACTGCTTGTACTGCTGTGAGAATAAAGTGGAACTTCCTGGAGGTTTATTCTTTTAGACATCAAACAGACCACCTGCAGCTTCTTCCTGTACAGGTGCACCTGTGGACACTGTACAGTTCTCACCTGTGGAGACCACCTGCTGTAGAGAGGTGGGCGAGGTACGCTAACCTACAGACTAAAGTTAGCAGAGCCTTTGTAGCCTAAGCTAGTTAGCTAACACTAGCCTTCCTCTAGCAGCACAAGCTAAAAGCATATGTCTAAGCACAGAAGTATGAGGAGAGGACTGCACCGTACCCTGCAGGGTCTTCACAGGTGTGACCAGGTGGGGTCAGAGCCTGCATCACCTGGTATATACATCACTGAAACAGCTGAAAGGTTGGAACACTGTATAGTCCACTGTATGTGTAATGGGGAGTGGATCTGAATAAACGCTGTATGATGGAATGACCAGGATCCTATTCAAGACATGTGGCTGAGAAGGTTCTACTGGACAGAACACGAAGGGAGAACCTGCACCGAGGATGAGCACTGTAGGTGATCTGATTGATCTTAAATTGACTAGTAAAATAATAATTGATCTATAAATGCGTTTTACCAGCATTATCATTTGATCTAGTTAGCTAGTTAGCGTTAGCTTCTTTAAAACAGCCCTAAAACATGTAAGAGTGATTTAATGTGAGCGGTTCTTTAAACCAGATGTGTTTAGAGGCTGAAGACACAAAAGAAGGATGTGGTATGATATAGTGAGTGTAGGTGAGCTAACCTTTGATCCCACAAGGAAAGAAAAGGCTCTTAAAAATTAACATTTTAACCTCTTTTATGAAATTACAATTAACTCTTTAACCTTTTTTACAATAATAGAATAATTTTAGTGAAACTCTTAATTTTACAAACGGCTCTATTTCAATATCATCTCCTTTAAACCCAGTAAGCTAATAATAATCATCAGTTAATCTACTAAAATAGACACACATGGACAAATTATTGGCACCCCCATGTGTTAAAGGAAAAAAACCCACCCTGGTCACTGAAATAACCCGAAACTGACAAAAGTAATACTAAACACAACTTAACTGAAAATAAAAATCAGCTAATGAAACTCAGACACTGCTTTTAAACTGTGGTTCATCAGAATTTAATCAAACTAATGAAACTGGCCTGGACAAAAATAACGACACCCCCAGAAACGACTGAAAACTAATGCACATGTCTCTCCCTATACGTCCGAAAAGGCACCAAGTCAGTTTTATTTATTTACGTAGTATTTATTATACATAGCGTATGTATGTTCTCCATTTAATGATCATCTGTGTTGATGTAAATGCTTTAGGTTTCAGGGAAACATCAGACTAAGATATCATGATCAGCAAACTGACCAATCTAACGGTTACCACGGCACCGGTTGCTCACCACCAGCCAGCCACACAACGAAAACAGCCCCTAACAGAAATTCTTAGCATGCCAGCGGGCAGAAGGAGAGCCTGTACTGCAAATCCACCTGATCAAACTTACCCCACTCTGACTTCAAGCTTCCTTCTGCTTCTGTTCTTACAGATTGATCTGGTGGAAGTTAAGGTTCTGTCCATCTCTCCATAACGAGAGCAGCAGCTCTAGGAGAACCACGTCAACATGATCCAGATGCTCAGCTCATACCTCTACACACTGTTCTTAGATAGATCTGAAGGCCACAGGAAGTTTGTTGACAGATAAGGCTGTCATAATCTCCATGAAGATGACAGAAGATGAGGGCGATATGTCACCACCTGTAAGAATAGGTTTACAGACACGCCTATAAACGAGCCCCAGACCAACTGGAGGAACCAGGGAACAAGGAGCCGTAACACCCTCAGGGTGCTGTGAAGGTGCGGTAGGAGCCGTAACACTACTCAGGGTAATGTGAAGGTGCAGTATTTCATTGTTCAAATGAAGGTGAGGTATTCAGAAAACCAGCATATGGATTATGCGGAGGAATCCCACCTACTTTCTAGAACACCAGCTTGGAGATCAAACTGCTTTAATTCCCAGACATTTCCCAACAGGTGGCAGACACAGTTAAACATGCTCAGCTAAAAGAACTGCTCCTTTCCGATCACGGGATCCCGACATCTATTATGTGTGACCACCTCAAAGAATCCAGAGCTCTGTCCTGTAGGTGTTTTACCAGAAATGCTAAGTGAGTTAAGAACCATGATGGCCAACACTGAGGCCGGTATTCCACTTGTCCTGCATTATGATATGACCTTTGAGACTTCTTTGTTCCTCCACTGCTGTTCCAACTTGAGTCATTTAAGGAATGTCCAATTATTCCAATGGCCTGCCATATTCACCAGACCATAAAGGAAAGAATTCACAGAGACTTTTTCAGGGTGTTATTAGAGCTTTTCCCAGAAATCAACTCAAACTAGATTCATAGTATGTAAAGAACAAGAGGCTGCATTTAGGAATGGTGTTTGGGAAATCCTTCCACATTTACCCTTGGTCAATGGCTGGAAACAAGTCATTCAAACTTTGAAGTTCAAAGTCCGAGAAATGGTTGGAGAAAAGGAGGACACTGAGGTTTATGTCAGCAACGTCAGGGAGATTCTTGAATCAGAAGCCAAGCAAGACTGGGATCTGATTCCCAAGGACCATAGGACCAATATGAGTTTGGGATTTTAAGAATATCAATAAGAAAACTTATAAGTCTCCTTGGAAAAGTCGGCTGGATATGCCCTCCGGAAGCTTGGTCTACCGCATTCCTTCAAGATATGTAATCCATTTGTTTTAAGTCAAAATACTGGATGGTGGATTGGAAAGAGGTCAGGCCTGACGGGATGCTGCTGACCCTGTTTGAGCTCCAGACATTCTATATCAGTGAAATCCTGAGGGGTCGCTGCCATCCTGGAAACTACCACCAACTACAACACCAAGACTGCAGGTGACCTAAAGAACACCACATTTCACCAGATGTTCTGAGGATGGAGAATACTGTCATACTCTGTCAGGACAAATTATTAATCAAAGACATTCAAGGACAGAGAAAAATAGATCAGCAGGCAACAAAACCCAAAATCTCCATGGCAGATTTATTAATAACTTAAAACTGCACTGGAGCCCAAGACTAAGTCCTTCACTGTAACTGGATGGAGAGGCCAAAAATATTTCACAATGGCGTATCCCAAAGAACACTGTTCATTAAGCTCCATCCTGCAGTGCTATCACATCATGGCAGTCAGGTTGGCTGTAGGACTAGAAGATCAAAGATAAAGCACCTTCACCATGAAAGAAACTCCTGATGAAAGCTGAAGGACTGTACATCAGGGACTGTGGTCAGCAGCACAGGAGCACCACAGGGGACTGTACTGTCCCCTTTCCTCTTCACACTGTACACCTCAGACTTCAAGTACAACTCTGAGACGGGCCACATGCAAAAGTTCTAGGAACATACTGCTATTGTGGCTTGTGTAAGGGGAGGGCAGTAGGCAGAGTACAGAACCCTGGTGGAGGACTTTGTGGCGTGTAGCCATAGGAACAACCTGCTACTGAACACTTCCAAGACCAAAGAGATGGTGATGAACTTTCGCAGGGCGAGGCCACTCACACAGCCAGTCTCTAATGAGGGGGTGGAAATAGAGAGGGTTAAGACCTACAGGTATCCCGGGCTGCACCTGGATGATAGGTTGGACTAGTCAGCCAACACAGACATCCTGTACAGGAAGGGGCGGAGCCGGCTCTACTTCCTGAGGAGGTTGGGGCCCTTTAACATCTGTAGGAAGCTCCTGCAGATGTTCTATCAGACTGTGGTGTCCAGCTTTCTCTTCTATGCAGTGGTGTGTTGGGGAGGAAGTGTTAAGAAGAGAGACGAGATGCGACTGGATAAGCTGGTCAGGTGAGCAGGGTCAATAGTTGATGTAGAGCTGGACTCCGTGGTGAAGGTGGCAGAGAGGAGGACACTGCACAAACTGCTGTCCATTATGGATGATGATGGACACCCACTTCACACCATCATCATGGTCAGAAGGAGAAGTTCATTGGCAGGCTATCTATCTATCTATCTATCTATCTATCTATCTATCTATCTATCTATCTATCTATCTATCTATCTCTATTTACCAGGCCCTGATTCACATGCCAAGACCAGAAGTTAGTTAGACCTACAGCTGGATCACCATTAATGTGTCCAATCAGTACCCAAAGTGAGGTGAGTGCAGAACTCATGTACCACTGTAATGTTCTACAGTAGAACAAGTCTGTAACTATAAACTGTGGAGGAGGGGAAAGGGGTGTGCAGACTTTGCAGCCTGACTGTATCATCAGTGAGAGGAACAGAATGGAGAATGGTGGAAGAACTTGTGATCTGATGTCATAACGGACTGAAGGCTACACGGTGTGATGTCATAAAGGTGAAGGGTCATGAGTTCCGTTCATGCTGCCGCTTCACATCAGTCTGTGTTGAGACGCCAAAGCGGATAGCTGCTGTTCATAACACGCCCTGGATAATTCAAACCAGAACCTTCATAACACACAGCTATAAATGATGATCCAAACCCATGAGGAGGCCAGAACCAGTGATCTGCTCCTGGACATCCTGCTAGAGGTGGGTTTCTCCACCCGTGTCCAGCCTGTGGGTGAGTAAAGGAAATGAACAGATAGTATGATGATCAAATCACATCTACCTCATATCAAATCAGGAGTTCAGCTTAAGATCAGCTCTAAACTGTCTTACTTCCTTCTAGATGAACTAGACAGATACACTGAGTACAGGGTCAAGATCATCAGAAAGCACCTGGAGATACTGCTGGAGGAACTCGTACCTGTGAGTGTCCAGCATCTGGGTGGTAATGACACCACAATAATGATGGTGCCTAATGAAGAACAGACAGAACCCATCAGAGAACCCATGGACATGGAGCTTGACAAGGCTGAGGGGGACAATCTGGAGAAGTCTCTGGGTGAGTAAAGAAGATGAACAGATGTCACATGATGATAAAACCACATGGAGGTGATGGAGAAACAGGAATTCAGCTTCATATGAGCTCTTATCTGTCTTACTGCCTTCTAGGTGATCTAGTGAGCAACACTGAGGACCAGACCAAAGTCAGTGATCTGCTCCTGGAGATCCCACTGGAGGAGGTTCCATCACTGAGTGTCCTGCCTCTGGGTGAGTAAAGGAGATCCATCTCAGGTAAATTAATCTGGAACATGTTGGAATGTGAATGCTGGGTATGTACTCGATGCTCCCGGAAAGATTATTGGAGAACAGTTGGGGTGCTGATTCATCTGATCCTGTCTTCTAGCTGAAATGGAGGTACAGAAGAAAGACCATCCCGAGGAAGAACCTGGAAAGAAGAGAAAGACCAGGAGAGGGACACGCGGCAGAGGGAGGAAAATCCACTATAAGAAAGACAAAGGTCCACCAAAGGACCTACAAGATGGAGACAAGCACCCCCACCCAACATCTGCACACTGAGAGAACCTCGGAGAGAACCTGATAGAACCTCAGAGTGAACCTCAGAGAGAACCTGAGAGAGAACACACACACTAAAGTAAATAAAGTGTGTAAAAATGTCTTTTAGTCTCTTTATTGTGTATTATTGATGTAATTCATTGTTCAGATCATTTATTGAACAGTCTGCTAAGAGAATTCAGACAAAGTCCAAGCTAGCCAATCAGAACAGAGCTCATTTCCATATCCCAGTATGAAGTGCAGTAACAGTAATAGTGTGTTTGACTGTTAGGGATGAAGAGAGGTCAGAAAATGGTCCTGTAGTAATGAAAAATATAGGATATGAACCATTAAACTATAACATCACTCTTCACACTGTTCATCAGGAGGAACTTTCACCAGGGTAGAACTGAGTTCCATTTACTCAGGTACATGTATCTGAGTACTCAGGGATCTGTACTCTGATACTTCTACTCCACTATAATAGTGAGTAAATTCAGCTCCAGTTTACTCCTGGGAGAGTTTAGAGGAAAGGATTTCTTGGATGATTTTGTTGAACACCGAGCTGAGGTCCACAAGCAGGATCCTCGCCTATGTTTCAGGGTGGTCCAGATGTTGGAGGATGTAGTGCAGTCCCTTGTTGACTGCATCCTCTACTGACCTGTTTGCTTTGTAGGCAAACTATAGGGGTTCCAGCAGGTGTCCTGTGATGTTCTTCAGGTGGGCCAACACCAGTCATTCAGATGACTTCATGACCACAGATGTCAGAGTGACGGGCCTGTAGTCGTTCAGTTCTGTGACAGTGGTTTTCTTGGGTGATATCTGAGTGAAGACTGGAGCCAGCTGGTCAGCACAGGCTTCCAGACAGGAGGGAGAAACACTGTCTGGACCTGGTGGTTCCTGGTACTTTGTTTCTGGAAAAGTCTTTACTGTGTGGTTGATAAGAAGCAGCTCATCCATTTTGTTGGGCAGAGAGCGAAGATTTGCCATGTGAATTGATGGGAGCGCAGTTTGAAATACCCACTGATGGAGGTCCACATCTGTGCCGGCACACCTCCTCCATCTGTGTCTCCAGAAAGCCACTGCACGTCCAGTGAGAATGTCCAAAAAACATCCAGAGTTCATTGGAACTGGTGAAGAACTATCTGGTGTGAACTTTATGTTTAGCAGTTCTTTTCTAGTGTAACTAGTAAAAACAAAAATGCAGGTGTAGTAAAGTAAGTAAATATTTATTTATAAATCCCATTTTAACCCAACGCGCTGTACAAAGCAGACAATGTAAAAGTAAAAAAAAGTTTTAAAAAAGACAATGTAGGACCAAAAGCTAGTCAATAAAAATAGGTCTTTAATCTAGACTTAAAAGCATCAACAGAAGGTGCAGACCTAATGTCCAGGGGTAGACTATTCCATAGTCTCGGTGCAGCAACGGCAAAGGCACAGTCACCTTTGAGTTTCAGCCTAGACGGTGGCACAGTCAGTAGTAGCTGTTCTGATGATCTGAGCGACCTGGGGGCAGGATAGAACTGAGGCAAATCCCCTATATAGGATGGAGCTGCTCCATTTAAAGACTTAAAAACAAACAGCAAGATTTTTAATTGGATCCTATAGTGTACAGGAAGCCAGTGTAATGAAGCCAAAATAGGAGTAATATGGTCTCTTTTTTTTCATCCCTGTAAGAAGGCGAGCTGCCGCATTTTGGACTAACTGCAAACAAGCTATTGAGGACTTACCGACTCCCAAATACAAGCTGTTGCAGTAGTCTTAGTGGGATGTAATAAAAGCATGAATGACCTTTTTCAGGTCTTGAGTTGACTTAGCATTTAGCAGTGGCTAATCTCAGTTGGTAAAAAGAACTCCTAAGAGAGTTAATTTGTTTATCAAACCTGAGGTCAGGGTCAAATATAACCACACGGTTCTGAGGCTTCACATGCCCCAACAGCCCACCAAGATTGTCCTTTAAGAAACTGGTATGCTTGGGAGAGTCAAAGAGAATCACTTCAGTTTTATTTTCATTTAATTGGAGAAAGTTGCCCTCAAGCCAACACTTAATTTCACATAAATATTCATTCAGACATTTGAGTAAGCATGAGTCTTCAGGCCGTAAGGGGAGACACAACTGGGTATATTCGTCATAACAGTGAAATTGGATATCATACTTCCTATTGATGTTTCCCAATGGAAACATGAACAGAGAGAACAGAACTGCACCCGAGATAGATCCTTGGGGAACTCCACAATACAAAAAAACCCCAAAACAACACCAGGAGAGGTAGTAGGCCTCATATGAAAAATCACTAATCTAAGAAAGGACAGGGAGATGGGCTCAAAGGAATCCAAACTGTCGACACATCCCAGATCTAAAGGAGAGTCAATGTTAATGTGCAACAATTAACTCTAATGTTTTCAATCTTTCCAATAAGAAACTGCTTAAAATCCTCACAAATTTTAGAGGACTCAGTAGGGAAGTAAACTGGTGGATTCAGAGTAGAGTTTATAGTGCTAAACAATATTCCAGGTTTATTAGAATGCCTGGAAATAATGTTTGCAAAAAAGCTTTCCCTAGCCTTTCTAGCTGCATTCTGAAAGGCAGACAGGCAGTCCTTTAAAAATCCATAGGACACCTGAAGTTTGTCTTCCTTCCATTTCCAATCCGCTTTCCGACATTCTCCTCTAAGAATGCGGGTGGTATCATTTAACCAGGGCTCGGATTTAGCCCTAGCACGCCTAGTTCTAAGAGGGGCAATGTCGTCAAGAATGGAGGAACAGGTAGCGTTAAAAGTAGTGACCAATTCCTCAGTGCAAGATGAACCAGACACAGTGCACTCTAAAGGGGGCATCTTAAGATAGTGACAGTGTGAGAGTTGGTGGTTCGATAACATTGACTCATAATACTGCTACCAGTGGCTTTCCCAGGCAATGCCATATAAAAAAAGTACTGGTCTATGATCAGAAAAACCAACATCTACAATTTCAAGGTTACTAACAATAAAACCGTATGATAAAACAAGATCAAGAGTATTACCATGGTTATGGGTGGGCCTGCTAAAAGACTGTACTAAATTAAAAGAGTCCAGAAGATGCATAAAGATCACCAGCCAAAGGCTTACCGGGACAACAACCATGAATATTAAAATCTCCCAAGATAAGCAATATATCTGTAATGAAAGTAATCCAGGCTAAGAAATTTGAAAATTCACGAATAAAATCGCTGTTTGATTTGGTGGTATATATCAGTGCACAAATAAGAGGTTCGCTGCACTTTAATTTGAGTAGTTGCACTTCAAAACTAGCGAAATGATCAACTGGAAGAGCTTTCCATTTAAAGCCATTATTGAAAACCACAGCCACTCCCCCACCCCTTCCAGTAGCTCGAGGATAGCTTAAAAAGTTACAGTTTGCAGGTGACATTTCCTGAAGAGGACTAAGTTCACCAACACCAAGCCAAGTCTCAGTCCAAAAAAAAAAATCCAGGTCATGGGTAAAGAAGAAGTCTTTCAAAATAAAAGTTTTGTTCATGAGTGACCCCACATTAGCCAGTCCCTGCCTCCTGCAGAGATGTGAACACACAGGTACTGGGAGGTACTGGGCAGCTGGAAAGCGACCGGCAGAACATTCGTAATATGAACATATCTGTGTTCCAGTGAGCGTCGGTGGACATGATGACTCCACAATGATACACCAGACCACACCAGTAGAGAGGGACTTCACCGAGGCCTTGGATGTGTGCGACTACAGACCTAACTTTGAGGAGAGACCCGCGATCATACACAATGCGAGTAGATGCACTGCAAACAGAGAACCAGATAACCAGCAGCACCATACACAGAACAGGTAGGAGATGACGACTAGCCAAACACAACGCCGCCATCTTGTCACCACTTTACAAATCACGTGGACACCTTTCATGCTCATTACATTAACAAATCAGACCTGTTGGTAAAGCCTTTTGGTTTAGAGAATGTCCCCATCACTTGGGCTTATGTAAATGAGCCTGTAGTGTATTTGTAGTGTACAGCCTAGCTGTGTGAAAACTCTACATACTCTCTTCCAGCATAATAACAGGAGCATGTCTTAATGGTGTAAAACATGACCCTGTCAATAACAGAACAAACTAGTGATTATAGACTACTTCTGATATTCTTACTGGATCCAGACTTACAGTCTGTGAAGAGCACTTATAGAGCTTTATAAGTCACTATGATCATGGATTAATCCATAGAGCTGATCACTAACATCACCTCACCTGAGGTCTGTACAGAGAGACTGAACGTCTACAGTATCATTCTCATGGAGAAGACAGTGAGGAGCACTGAGGAGTAAGCAGGTTAGAGTGTAGCTCTGTGGAGCTTCATATGGGTATTATAACACCTTATGTCACTTTGAGATGTAAAGCCTATACTTTTGAGATGTAAAGCTTATACTGTGGTGCTATAACACTGTATGAACTGGGCTGTATGTGTGTGTGGTTATGAACTAGGGCTGTATGTGTGTGTGGTTATGAACTAGGGCTGTATGTGTGTGTGGTTATGAACTAGGGCTGTATGTGTGTGTGGTTAAGATCTAGTACAGGTATGAAGGCTTGTGTTAAGCTTTATGAACACTGTGCAGATCTTTATTAAAGCACATCAAATCAGTTATAGAGGGAGAAAGAGGACCACTCAGGCCTCTTCATGCAAATCTGAGTTTCACCCCACTGCGCTCTCTCTCTCTCTCTCTCTCTCTCTCTCTCTCTCTCTCTCTATTTGTCTGAATGTTTACTGTTTAATGATGGGTGGGCTGTGTGGAGGGGGGCTGCTTTCACTTCCTACTTTAGTGCAGCTGTCAGTGTGTCATGATAATTTTCTATCAGACCTCCATCAAATTCTAAGGGAATTATGAAGCAGTTTAATCAGGTGTATCAAAATAAGAATACAAACACACACACACACACACATTATATATATATATATATATATATATATATATATATATATATATATATATATATATATATATATATATATATATTAATGCAGCTATTTGTACAAGTAGGAATGCAGTATGTGTACAAATTACTAGACCAAGAAAATCAGCCCTGAGTTAGTAAACCGCTCTCTAGATTCTGGTCATAGGGGGTTTAACAGTTTGTAGTGATGCCTTTTGGGCTACACGGGTCACCACACACATTTCAGCCATAGAGTGATTAGTACCTGCATGAGACTCAATATCTGTGGACTGAATTCACTCAGATCACACCTGTACCACATAATCTGGGTTTAGTGTCTTTGGTCAGGTATGACAGGAACTAAGACTTAACACACAGACACTCTGGGCAAAGGGGACTGACTTGAAATACACTGGCTTGGAACTCTAGGGAAATTAGTCTTTCCTCAGTCTAGTGGACACTGAAATAGACCACTAGTCAGTACTTCTTTCTTTAGTGCTGCTGGCTTCAGGATGTGAGTCTGATATCCTGCAGCTAACTGTCAGTGTATCATAGTCACAGTGCTGTGTGGTTTAGTACCCTAAGATCATGTAGAAGAGACTCAGGTCAGAGTCTAATGTTGGTGATTAATAGACCTATGGAGTCTGAAATGGATCATGATGGTTCTGTAGAAGAACATGTTGTGGTTATTCTGAGGGAAATAATGGGAGTATGAACAGTGTAGTAAGTGCAGTAGTGAATGAAGCTCCTGCTGATTATCCTGCACTGTAGTAACACAGAACAACAGTGTAAGTGGTGTAGTGTGGAAGGTGCTGAGAGTGAAAGAGCAGCTTAAAATCATACGCCAGTAAAAGTATTGTTACTTCAGTGAAATAATGACTGAAGTAGAAGTAAAAGTACAACTTGAGTCGGAGTAAAAAAGTACCAGATCTAAAATCTACTCCAGCACTGAGTTTCTTTATAGAACTCAGTGGTGAAGTGGGACTTTTAGAGCTGGACCTCCAGTTCAGGTCATTAATGTCCAAACTCAGTCAGAACTAAATCAATAACAGGACAAGTAATCTGCTGTAGATGGTAAATGTGGAGTTTACGGGATTCATTTGAATCAAATCAGGTGAAAAGTCTAGATGGTGAGATTAGCACCTCTAAGGGGTTTGTAATGGAATGTTAGCACCAAGCTAACGCTGGTGCAGATGAAGATTTGATAGCAGCTGGAACTTAAAGACAGATCTTCAAAGCTTCTAACAGACATTCTGTTTCCATATTTTTACTGTCTATGTTTGAGTTTTCCAGGGACTTCTTCAGTACAGATCTGAACTTAATGTCTGTCTCTGAATATTATTGGAGGAGTCTGTAGGTCTTGATGTGGGAACAAACAACTGAACTGCTTTTACTCTAATAAACACTTTGAATAAACACAGTATTTACTGGAGGTGATAAAAGCAGTTCAACTGTTTGTTCCCACATGAAGTGATGATTTCAGCTTGAACAGACAAACTCTAGTTTACAGTGTACTCACCTCTGAACATCATCTCCTAATAAACACTGAGCAGTCTGAGTTTCTCCAAGGAGTTCTTCAGGGACTCCCTCTTTCTCAGGACTGAGAGAAACATCCATTTGACCATCTGTCCAGATCCTTCTACTAACCTTTCTAATCAATCAGACTCTAGCTGAACTCTACAGCTAGTTCCAGACCTGTGGAGATCAGTAAATAAAGCCCTCCAATCACAAAGCATTTACAGTCTAATGAAAAGAAGAACAAACTCCAGCTAAAGTCCTGATTTCCACAGAGTGTGTTATTGTGTGGATCATCCTCCTCCTCAGCACCTGCAGTAGAGTCCAGCTGCAGCAGTGCAGTCTCTGTGCAGTCTGACAGAGGGAGGTTTTTGTACCACCCTCTAACACTGTGGGAACACCCAGCTACCACTGATATAGTGAGCACTCTGACAGTAATAATCTCCTGCATCTTCAGTCTCGACATTACTGATGGTCAGAGTGAAGTCAGATCCAGATCCACTGCCACTGAAACGAGCTGGAATACCGGACTGTCTCCTGTCAACTCCCCAAATCAAGAGTTTAGGAGCTTCTCCAGGTTTCTGCTGATACCAGGAGATACAAGGAGGAGAACATAGTTCTGAAGGTTCAGGATTGGAATTACAGTTGATGGTGACTGCGTCTCCTGGAGAAACAGATGTCACTGTAGGAGTCTGATTTACAGTCACCTGACCACTGGATCCTGAAATGAAAATAAATTAGACTAGTTAGAACACATCTATATTTATGTGCATGATTAGTGTAAACCCTATATAACAAACTGATTTTTCCCCATGAAGGTACAGCAGTGAGTTACCTTGAGTCCAGAGGGTGAGTGTCCAGATGAAGATGGAGACCCAAGTCATGGTTGGTGTGGGTGAAGTTGGTGGGGCAGCAGCTCTCAGTCATGAAGTGTTAAACTCACAGGACTATAAACACTAGCAGAGCACTGAAGCATGGGCTGATAATGCAAAGTGGAACCTCTCTATGGAAATCTCTTCACCAAACCCCTCTATAATAAACACATAAGATTATTTAGATGGAGGTAAAAGGTGTAGTTCAGGTGTGTTTGTTCAGCAGTAGTTGGTTTCTAAAGGTAATAAATAGCTGATGAATGGAGAAGTGTTGGGGGTAAACAGTGTGAGGAGTAATGTAGGTGTATGTACAGGGACTTCACTGAAATGGATCAGTGTGGTTCTCTTTCAGTGGAGGAACTAAACTCAGTGTGAAAAGAGACTTTTATTCTATTTAAACAGGAGATTTATTTCATTATTCTCATCATCAGTTCCACTGAAACACACCCACACACAGTCCATTCTACAGAAGAACTACACACTCATTTAGTGCTGTGTGCGGTTCTTGAGGGAGTGTGTCTGAACGAAGCTGAAGAGGACCACTCAGGCCTGTTCATGCAGATCTGAGTTTCACCCCACTGAGTTTCAGTGCATCACAGCCGTACTGGTTAGTGTGACTGTCTCCTCTAATACACATGTTCTACTAGTAGATGAGGAATAACAGACACCGGGTCTCAACAAGGACAGAACACGGCTGGTACCGGTGTCTCAGTATGTCTCACAGTGTCTCTAACCTACACCTGAACATGGACGATTAATAAAGTCATTATTCTAGCTGGATGCTGAACATTCTTCTTACCTTCACACAGCTCAACACAGACCTGAAACCTCCTGCTTCCTGAGCAGCACATCAACTCACTGCTAGAGACAAAAGCTCCACCCAGTGGTCAGGATTAGGAACTTCCCCTACACTGAGATACACCTCATCTGAGAGATACTGTCTGAACTAGTGGTGGGGTTATTTTCTAGTTATGCAGTATTTACCTCAAACTGAACATTTGTTGAGTCTGTGGAGTGAGTGTTCATTATTAAATGCTTTACCCTGTTAGTGCTGTAGTGTAACTCTTACTCGATTTAACCTTTAGGCCTTGTTCTCATTGGTAGACCCTTCACATGGTTCTATCTATTTACCAGGATGAGGTGGATTTACTTCTGCCACCATCTGCAGGGGACACTTTGTCCTGGAGTACAGAGGACAGCTCTTAACACAGGATGGTAGTAACTCTGGGTTAAATAGATAAATGCCTGTGGATATGAATCCAGCCTGGGTGTTGCTGGGTGAAGAAGCTGTGGGCGGAGCTGTCCTCACAAGCCATGGCACATCATACCTGGTCATTGTCTTGTCAGGGTTCATCTTAATTCAGGCATTGTGAGTTGACTTTACCATTTGCTGAAATGGACCACTAGACTTCGATCTAGTGAAACAAGTGTAACAGCTGCTTCTCTGGACTGACTATAGTGTACTTGGTAAACCCCAGAAATGATTTTCTTGATCCAGCCTGAACTATTACCACTCCCAACAGACAGTCCAAGGGGCATGGACAGATCCTTGTACTTCCCGTGTGGGAAAATGAAGAAGCATGGAATGGAACTTCTGACTGCTTGCAGTGCACATGCTACTGAAACCACGTCGCCTCTCTCAGCAGACGTCATTGATCCACCCTGCAGTGTCAGGTGTCTGAAAGTGTGGTAACACCAGTCCCATCCATATTCCATATCTCACATGGATCAAAGTTATACTCCTCAGTAACAGACCCAAGCTTCTTAAAGACTCCCTCCACATTAGTATGTTTGAGGCTTGGAGCTCATGCTGACCTGGTTGCCTTTTCATGGTTAGGATGTCTTTTCATGAAGCCTGGGAACAAATCAGAGCCTGCCATGCCTCACCTCATGATTTGGGACATTTGAATACATTGTAAAACCAATTCATACTTTGACCTAACACTGATCTGGATCTGTCAGATGGTCAGTAGGCCGACCTCATGTGGAGTAAGTCTGACATACAAACCTGCTGCCTCAGTCAAGTAAACAGTTAACACATGGTTTGTGGTTGTTTTCAATAAACAATCAGTCGACTGGGAAACACTGACAGTTACAACAGCACTAAAGTAGGAAGTGAAAGCAGCCCCCCTCCCCACAGCCCACCCAGCTGAACACTAAGAAGCAGCGTTATGCAGTAAACAGTCAGAGAGAGAGAGAGAGAGAGAGAGAGAGAGAGAGAGAGAGAGAGAGAGAGAGAGAGCAGTGGGGTGAAACTCAGATCTGCATGAACAGGCCTGAGTGGTCCTCTTTCTCCCAGAATAGAGCAGCACTGTCACCAGATGTTCAGCTTCATTCAGACACACTCCCTCAAGAACCGCACACAGCACTGCACTGACCCTACAGCTGAACTCCCTCTCTACCAACACTGACCATCACCATTCATTACAATAACACAACTCACAATGTCCAAAATCAAGCTTTATTTCAGCACAGCAAAAGCACAGATACAACAACAGGACACTGAACACAGTACACACACTAACACCAGCACTGTGTAGAGTTTAAACTCTATTGTAGACGCATGTGAAAGCAGCTCTATGTTCAGTTCTATCTTGGAGCTGCTAGCCCTCACACTGGCTCTTTAGGAACGGAATCTGCTGATCCTGGTTGTTATGGGACACCTTACAGACGACCTCCTCCCCCTGGTCCCAGCGTGCTTTGCTGAGGGTCAGGATGCTGCTGCGGCTGTAGCGGCCGTTCTTCTCTTCTTCACCGCTGGTCAGAACCCCCTCCTTCACCTCTGAGCCCCCCACTGTCCAGCTCACCTGCGCCCCCTGTGGAGAATAGCCAGACAGCAGGCAGAGCAGCGAGGCGGATCCCCCAGACAGCTGCAGAGAGGAGGGGGGGAGCAGAGACACGGAGGGCTTCACCGTGGAACCACCTGAAGAGGAAACACACACACACACACACACACACACAGCATTAACCACACACACACACACACACAGCATTAACCACACACACACACACACACAGTATTAAACACACACACACACACACAGCATTAAACACACACACACACACAAAGCAACACCACACCACACCATGTAGACAGGGAGGCCGGGGGGCATATAAGGCTTGACTGTGGGACCCCCAAGCTCCAGTACACTGAGATTAAAGTCCACTAACTAACAAAGACATAGTCCTACAGTACTGATTGGGAGTCCACAGCGTGATCTAACTGCACTGTGATTTATTGACTCCCAGTTCTATTCAGTAACTGCACCAATAGTCACACTGTACCCAACACTGAAACACTCAGTGAGGGAATTCTGGGAATGCTCTGAACTCCAATACAGACACAACTGGAAACTATGCAGCAGCACACATGTATTCTAGCACTGGAGAACATTTACTAGTTCCTCTTTACACAGTGGAACATCTAGAACCTTCCTTACTCATAATGTAACTAACATCAGATGAAGTGTCCTGAACACAGTTCAGAACTCTCATTAACACCTCTTAATGTCTCCTACAGGACAGTTTCACTGAGTAAAGTGGACTAGACCTGTACCTGTAATACACCAATCAGTTGTGTACTACTGAAGAGCACTTTGTGATCCATATATTAAAATCTCTTTATCTGGTGTTGGTTTAGGTTATTATTGGACAGCAGTGTAACCGTGTGTGGTTGATCAGTAACAAATTCAGTTCAGATCATGTGTGGCACTCAAACCAAATGAAATGATACTTATTTAGATTTGTGGTTCTGTGGTTCTCCATCTCTAGATTATTTTAGTAAACAAGAGTTACTTACTTCTCACAATGAGTTTAGTTCCTCCACCGAACGTCAACCACAGTGATACATCTCAATGAAAGCGCCGTACAAAAACCTCTGATACGCTACAGTGACCTCACACACACACACACACACACACACACACATTTCAGATGTATATTACTAGAATATTTCAATTTTCCTCATAAATATAAACATTTTCTACTAATTTTCTAATATTTATAATATATTGATCATCATATCAGTTATTAGAGGAGGAACTGTTCTTCATTTCCATAGAGAGGTTCCACTTTGCATTATCAGCCCATGCTTCAGTGCTCTGCTAGTGTTTATAGTCCTGTGAGTTTAACACTTCATGACTGAGAGCTGCTGCTCCACCAACTTCACCCACAGCAACCATGACTTTGGTCTCCATCTTCATCTGGACACTCACCCTCTGGACTCAAGGTAACTCACTCCTTTAGCTTTTCAATTTTTTTATTTATTAATTTTATATTATAATAGGATTTACATTTATTTGTTTTTATATTTTTCAGGATCCAGTGGTCAGGTGACTATAACTCAGACTCCTGCAGTGAAAACTTTTTCATCAGGAGACTCAGTCACCATCAATTGTAGAACCAGTCCTGCAGCAGATGATGACTATCTGCACTGGTACCAGCTGAAACATGGAGAGGCTCCTATAGTCCTGATCTACAAAGTTAACACCAGACAGTCCGGTATTCCAGATCGTTTCAGTGGCAGTGGATCTGGATCTGACTTCACTCTGACCATCAGTAATGTCCAGACTGAAGATGCAGGAGATTATTACTGTCAGAGTGCTCAATATGTCAGTAGTAACTGGGTGTTCCCACAGTGTTAGAGGGTGGTACAAAAACCTCCCTCAGTCAGACTGCACAGAGACTGCACTGCTGCAGCTGGACTCTACTGCAGGTGCTGAGGGGGAGGATGATCCACACAATAACACACTCTGTGGAAATCAGGACTTCAGATGGAGTTTGTTCTTCTTTTCATTAGACTGTAAATGCTTTGTGATTGGAGGGCTTTATTTTCTGGTCTCCACAGGTCTGGAACTAGCTGTAGAGTTCAGCTAGAGTCTGATTGATTAGAAAGGTTAGTAGAAGGATCTGGACAGATGATCAAATGGATGTTTCTCTCAGTCCTGAGAAAGAGGGAGTCCCTGAAGAACTCCTTGGAGAAGAAAACTCAGAACTGCTCAGGTTTATTATTAGAGATGATGTTCAGAGGTGAGTACACTGTAAACTAGAGTTTGTCTGTTCAAGCTGAAATCATCACTTCATGTGGGAACAAACAGTTGAACTGCTTTTATCACCTCCAATAAATACTGTGTTTATTCAAAGTGTTTATTAGAGTAAAAGCAGTTCAGTTGTTTGTCACATCAAAACCTACAGACTCCTCCAATAATATTCAGAGACAGACATTAAGTTTAGATCTGTACTGAAGAAGTCCCTGTAAACCTCAAACATAGACATTAAAAATATGGAAACAGAATGTCTATTAAAAGCTTTGAAGATCTGTCTTTAAGTTCCAAGTGCTATCAAATCTTCATCTGCACCAGCGTTAGCTTGGTGCTAACATTCTATTACAAACCCCTTAGAGGTGCTAATCTCACCATCTAGACTTTTCTCCTGATTTGATTCAAATGAATCCCGTAAACTCCACATTTACCATCTACAGCAGATTACTTGTCCTGTTATTGATTTAGTTCTGACTGAGTTTAGACATTAATGACCTGAACTGGAGGTCCAGCTCTAAAAGTCCCTCTTCACCAATGAGTTCTATAGAGAAACTCAGTGCTGGGGTAGATTTTAGATCTGGTACTTTTTTACTCCGACTCAAGTTGTACTTTTACTTCTACTTCAGTCATTATTTCACTGGAGTAACAATACTTTTACTGGAGTATGATTTTAAGCTGCTCTTTCACTCTCAGCACCTTCCACACTACACCACTTACACTGTTGTTCTGTGTTCCTACAGTGCAGAACCTCCCAAGAGTCTAACTGGATCTGATGGAGACAGTGATCAGCAGAATAACTTGCAGTTGGTGTTCTGTTAGACAGAGTGATCCACCATGCAGTCTGATCGCATATCCCATATCAACTCTTCCCAACAGCCTCCCAGAGCTCCACCCTCCCACACTGATCAATAAAACTCCCACTTCTGATCTTGGAGTATGGAACTGGGAGGTGTGCAGGAACACTGTGTGGTTTTCCTCACTGGCTATGTTCTTGCTGCACAATTACTCTCTGTACACTATGATAAAGAGCACAGGAGAATCAGCTGGAGCTTCATTCACCACTGCACTTACTACACTGTTCATACTCCCATTATTTCCCTCAGAAGAAGGACTGGACCCTTCTGTTGGTTGAGGGGAATACTATCCCAGTAGGGTCTCAAGATTCCCTAATTCATTTCCCAAGAGTTCCAAGACAGTGTATTTGAAGTCAGGCCCATTCGTTCAGAGTGTCTTAGTTCCTGTCATTGCTGACCAAAGACACTAAACCCAGATTATGTGGTACAGGTGTTATATGAGTGAATTTAGTCCACAGATATTGAGTCTCATGCAGGTACTAATCACTCTATGGCTGAAATGTGTCTGGTGCTCCGTGTAGCCCAAAAGGCCTCTATGACCAGAATCTAGAGAACGGTTTACTAACTCAGGGCTGATTTTCTTGGTCTAGTAATTTATACACATACTGCATTCCTACTTATACAAATAGCTGCATTAAGATCTTTACCACCTTTATAGTCTTAGGAGCCCTAAGAGTGTTCAGGATGACAGGAAGTAGAATCACACCCACTTAAAATATTTCTGTTTGTGAAACTATTGTGTTCAATATCCATCACAAAGTCTGACTAACATTTCTGGGTTGCTGTTTCTAGTGATACAGAACACTGAACACTAAATATATATGTTTGTATTCTTATTCTAACACACCTGATTAAATTGCTTCATAATTCCCTCAGGAGTTGAAAAAGCATTATCGTCACACACTGTCAGCAGCAGTTATAAGCAGCACTAAAGTAGGAAGTGAAAGCAGACCCCCTCCCCACAGCCCACCCAGCTGAACACTAAGAAACAGTGTTACACAGTAAACAGCCAGACAGAGAGAGAGAAAAAAGAGAGAGAGAGAGCAGTGGGGTGAAACTCTGATCTGCATGAACAGGCCTGAGTGGTCCTCTTTCTCCCTCTATATCTGATTAGAAGTGCTTTAATAAAGATCTACACAGTGTTCATAATGCTTCATAAAGCTTAACAGCAGCATTTATACCTGTACTAGTTCATAACCACACATGCACACAGCCCTAGTTCATTACCACACACACACACACACAGCCCTAGTTCATTACCACACACAGTGTTGTAACACCACAGTATAGGGCTTTGCATCTCAAAGTGTTATAATACCCATATAAAGCTCCACAAAGCACCACTCCTCCACTCTAACCTGCTTACTCCTCAGTGCTTCTCACTGTCTTCTCCATGAGAATGATACTGTAGAATGTTCAGTGTCTCTGTACAGACCTCAGGTGAGGTGAGGTTATTGATCAGCTCTATGGATTAATCCATGTTCATAGTGACTTATAAAGCTCTATATGTGCTCCTCACAAACTGTAAGTCTGGATCCAGTAAGAATATCATTAAATCCATAATCCATAAAAGTCCATACTCATTAGTTTGTTCTGTTACTGACAGGATCATATTTTACCCCATTAAGACATGCTCCTGTTATTAAACATGATTACTGGGCAGCACTGTTAGGATGCCTGAGGGTGTGTATTTTGGGGTGTGTATATTCTGTCATGTATATTGGGGTATGTCTTTATCGAGGTGTGTGTGTGTTTTGGGGCATGTATACTTTGGAGTGTATACTTGGGCATGTATTTTGGGGCGTGTATTTTGGGGCATGTATGTATTGGGGTGTGTATATTGGGGCGTGTCTGAATTCTCTTAGCAGACAGTAAATGATCTGAACAATGAATTACATCAATAATACACAATAAAGAGACTAAAAGACATTTTTACACACTTTATTTACTTTAGTGTGTGTGTGTGTGTGTGTGGGTGGGTGGGTGTGTTGGGTTTTCATTCAGCTTCTGCTTCTCTCAGTCTCTCTCAGGTTCTCACAGTGTGCAGATGTTGGCTGGGGGTGCTTGTTTCTATCTTGTAGGTCCTTTGGTGGACCTTTGTCTTTCTTATACTGGATTTTCCTCCATCGCCGCTTGCCTCTATGGTCTTTCTTTTCAGGTCACCGGGGGGTTCCAGGTTCTCATTCAGCTAGAAGACAGGATCAGAGAAACTCCAACCTTGAAAAGTCATTCTCATTAACTATCACTCCCTCTCCCTCTTTCTCCACCTTTTCCCCTTTCTTCACTTTTC
>JAMWET010001676.1:0-27114 GCA_024036415.1 Prochilodus magdalenae | reverse complement strand
CCTGGCGGATCTGATGCAGAATACTTGCCCATCTGTCGGTTTGATGCGGAACTACTGCCCATCCTCGTGCGGTTCTGGGTGCTGGCGGCTTCCTCTGCCTTGACTGGGTGCCACTGCTTAGCTGCACTTCTGACCAGTTTTATCCCGCTTACATCCCGCTAACACATCACATTATCCTGCTATTGTAATCACAGACTCTTTTCTTTTGACTGGACTCGCCCTAAAACACACGGAAAATGTCTTTCACAAGCTTCAGAAATCTTTGTTTAATTTAGCCCCTAATGCGAACTGGAGGGCATTGGGACCCATATGGGCTCTAGTAGAAATTAGTATTATCATAGAGATGTTGTTTTTTTTTCTTTCCTTGTTTTGGACCAGGTTTTACCATTAAGGGCCTGAACTGGAGGCCTAGCTCTAATAGTCACCACTGATAAATAGCATCCTGTTCAGGGGCGTGCATGTGCAGGGGTGTCATTGTGTGCCCTCTGAGGGGAGGAGTTGTGTAGACAGCAATTACACATTTCATTGAAAGAACAGGCAGCCTGTTTTCTGAGAAAAAGCTCTGGAGGGTGGAGCGTTTTTGCACCCTCCTCCCCAAACGGAACGCTTTTTGTTATGGTTCATTCATACCCATTCCCTTCCAGATGGGATCACACACACTCACACACCCTTCTCACCCACAGCAGGGCTGTGTTTACCTGAGGCTAGTGGAGAAGATGCTACAAGAAACCAGAATTACCATTCTGCTTCCTCTGCACCTTTTCAGCACAGACTCTGGGAAAGATCACCCAAGACCTTCCCCGTGCCACCACTTAAACAGTGGCCAGCAATCAGAGCTCTCTGCTTCTCCCACAGATCCTTCATATGATGTGGTCTCGCCATATGGCAGGATTTTGTAAGAGAGGCTGAACTGTTATTATTATTATCATTATTATTATTATCATCATTATTATTATTATTATTATTATTATTATTATTATTATTATTATTATTATTAACAACAACAACAAAACAACAACAACAATAATAATAATAATAATAAAAATATTATTATTATTACTATGATTATTTTTATTATTATTTCTATTAATAATATTATATATAATAATAATAATAATATCATTATTATTATTATTAATATTATATTAATAATAATATTATCATTATATTATAATAATAATAATAATAATAATAATAATAATTGTATTATTATTACTATTATTTATTATTATTATTATTATTATTATTATTATTATTATTATTATTATTATTATTCAGGCAGTGGCTTCCAGCCTATATCCTGCACTGCTTCATCAGCTGTTAGTAAGTAAGTCTTTATATATAGCACTTTTCCAGAACAACTCTGAAAGTGCTTTACACAATGAAACCCAATAAAATACAATAAAAAAAAAACAGCAATTATGACAAAAATATCACAATTAATGCACACAAAGATACCGACACATCACCAAACAAAGCTCACAAACTAGTAAAGGCATGGGAATAAAAATAAGTCTTTAAACTTTTTTTAAAACCATCACCGGAGGCTGAAAGTCTGATGTTGGTGGGGAGATTATTCCACAGTTTTAAGCCACAGCATAAGCTGCAAATGTTTGGTTCGGGGGATATCCAATAGCCCCTGGTTTGCCCCTGGACTGCCGCTGGTTTGAAGGCCTTTATTCTCCATTATTAAGCGGATATAAAAGCTCAGTGAGGTATGATGGGGCATCGTTGAGTAATGCCTGATAGGTCAGCACTAATACTTGATGTGGTTGTTTTATATAGTTGGTTTTTGTATACAGTATTTTTCGATATCTCCTGACTACAGCAGCTGTCCTTTACATTTGTGAAATGTTTATAAAGAGTGGACCAATAAAAATAGTTTGTGCAAAATTAACAATAAAGTATTATCTAATCTATAGATTGAGAAGAGGTGGTACAGTGCAGGGAGTGTCTCGTTCCATGTGTGTAAATGGCTCCAGAGCAGATGTTAATGATTGGCTAAAAGGAGTGACTGTGGGCGTGGCCAAAGACCCTAGTGTGAAGAAAGTAGCTGAATCTGCAGGTGGAAGCATACGGGTCTACCAGTGGTGGCTAAAATCCCAGTCTACAGGAAACTCTTGTCAGAATTAGGCCAGGGAAGGCATCCATCAAATCTGATAACAAGACTGTCTGAACATCTAGAAACGTGTCCAGTCCGGGCCAAATTCAATAACAATAACATACATCATTATTATAATTTTTATTATATATGCTCATGGAGGTATTCTAAGCTATTAGGTTCACACATGGGTTGCCTCTTATTGTTAATCTGATGAAACTAATCCATAGTGATTCAAATTCCCTTCAGTATATGTGACGGTATTTGTAATTACCCTGAAATGATGCCAGATTGGGCCACACTGAGCTTTTCTGAGCTTACTGTTGATACACTTAGTACTTAAGTGAGACCGACTGCATGTTTGATCACATAGGGAACACAGTTAAGTTGGATGTTGTGCAGTGCAGTATCTGAAACACTGAATAACTGTATTCATAGCTTTTGGTTTAGATGTTTTCAGTGCAACAGTGATGCCTTTTTGTCTGTTCCGACTTCAAAGTACATGTAGCATCTATCACCCACCCCTTAATTCACAAACCATCACAGTGCATCCAACACTAAAGGCAGCAGGGGGCTTCTTTGATATAGTAATAGGAAAACATACATGCATGTGCACAATTCTGCAGGTATAGAGCGTCCTATAGAGTGCGGTACACGCAGGGGGCAGTCAAACACGGCTCTGTCGTTTGTCAGCGAGACTTAAACAGCTATTTCATTCCTTCCTCGTCTCAGTGCGTATCTGACACACATGATCGTTTTCCTCCAGCCTGCCAAGCCGGATTGCTTTGAGTGGATCCATCAGGGCTGGGACATGTATACCTCTCTCTCTGTCTCACACATATCACAACTCCCCACCCGTCAGCATCCTCTCCGCTCCGTTCAAAGGTGTTTTGAAGCTGAGGAGTAACCCTGCCATTCCACCGCTCCCCCAAAAACACCTCCAGTACATACACACACACGCACCCGCGCACAGCGGTGGACCCCCTGTCTGGTGTGACAGCCACGACCCCTCCACTCCCCCCCCACCCCCCAAAAACACACACACATGCACCAGCCGCTCACTGGGAGTGATGAGGAGTGTGTCACGTCTCCTGCTCTTCAGAGCGCTGTCACGGCGCCGGCTCTGTCACACACGCTCTACTCACATCGCCTCACGGTCGCAAGCCGTGAGGAGCCAGGCCCTGTCTGTGCGCGTGTGTGGAGGTAGCAAACAATACAGTCAATAACCACCCTTCATTTATCTCATTTACAACCAGTACGGCTGTTCAGTACAGGTTAATCATCTCTCAGCATACAGCGGGTCCAGAACTCTGAGACCGCTAGTTGAGAACTTCTCCCAATGATGTTAGTCCTGTTTACCACACACATGCTCCTGCACCAATAAGGATTCCCGCACCTTTTACCTTTACCTGTAAACAAAAGCCAAAAGCGTGTTTGGAATAAATGACACAGGTCATTCACGTTACAACACACCCCCAAGAAGATGAGCGAGCCAAAGGCCTCCTTAGAGGCTCCACCCTTCTGGCAGCTTTAGGTAAGTCACTGTGTAGCGTAGCCTATAGCCTCCATACATATGATCACGCTGGCTTCCACACTATGATTTCAATATTAATGTAAGCGGGTCATATGATGGTCATCATCTTCTACTGTATCAATGGTCACATGACGCTGCCTGCAGGACGCTGTTGGTTGGATAGTTCTGGTTGGTGGGCGCACGTCTTGTTGACGGTGACTGCAGTGCGTAAATCTAGCAGCCACTCCCATCTCAGTCATTTATGCCGAGATTTCTTATCCAGTGGAATAAAACTGCATTGCTCCGCCTCCCCATGGAAAACGAATCCCCTCGTATTAGAGCGTCAGTGTTTAATATATACCTTTAAGGATGGCACCTGAGCTGGCATGGCTTCAGTGTTTAGTGAACCCAGCAGTTGTATTCATCACAGCTTCCCAAACACATTCAGTGATGCTGAGGCCTCGACTCTAAGCTGACCCGTTCTTAGTATACCAGCAGCTTCCTTTTCCATAACCGAAGAAAGAGGGATGGAGCTCACTTTCTCTTATCTCTCGAACCCTTTAATGGCAAGTTTCACTGATTTTCTCAAAATCTCTGGCTAATGAAGCGGGCGAATTTAGTAAAGCCTAAAAGGATAATCTAAAAGCCAGATATACCGCGACATACAGAGTCTATATATTACTGTCACATGCACAGGCTCAGAAAGGTGGTCAATGCAAAGCCTACATGAGTCGGCAATAGTAGGTAATTCACTGGTATCCTCAGGAGATCCATCATTCACCAAGTTCTCTGTGAATACTCCTACAGTGTACCCACATAGGTAAGTGATACGTCTGTAAGGGTGCAAAGCCTTGGCATGACCAACGGTATAAAATTTCACCAGGCAAGAATGTTGCTATGCATTTTATTCAGAAATTCCTGTGATGTAGCTTTAATACCACTGTGGCCCTGAGGGGCCGCAGCCCATAGGTTGGAAACACACTTTTATATAAAATATCGTCGCTGTCCAAATAAAAACAAGTATCTCCAAAATGGCAACTTTACAGGAGAGGCCAAAAACCTCATTTAACTTTAATGTAAGTCAATGGAACCAGACGTCCTTCCACACAGTCTTGGGCCATTTCTGTTGGTCCATTCATCATGAGATTCTCACTCAGTGTAAAGAGCAGCTGGTGTGTTCAAATGATGCATAAAAGTAAAAATGGACAAAAGTGGAGATACATGTTTTTCACCGGACAGCGACGATATGCTGGTCGAGGCTCTAACTGATTATTTTCACGCCAGCTGAGCTGGATACAATTCGTTTGCTGATCTCCATTAGGTCCTCATTGGTTCCATATAGTAATTCCATATGCTAATTCTATTTGACATGGTCTCAGCCTTGTCACCCTCTCTGTCCTGACTGGGATCTAGTGGTCTAGAGTACTACTGATACATTTCTATAGACCACTAAACAGAGCATTTTACAAGAACCCCCTCTGAATGATCCATGTTTACCCTGGAGGGGGTAGTCTTGGTGGAGTGATGGAAACCACTGACCTACTACATTTCCTCATTGGACTGCTCCCTTCATTATGGCTCAGGATTATCTCACACCTAATCTCCTTATAAAGATCTCCTGGAACTCCTGGTTTTAACTGGCCATTAAATGAGAGAAGTGACAGGTGGTCTTGGTATATATGTATACGTGTAATTCTTGCAGTAGGAGTGTTAATCAAATCTCTCTAACAATCATCAAAATCAAAACCCATTAATGAATTAATTAATACATGTCACCCTTGTTAACCTTTTCCCCTCCTTCAGACACATTCTGCTTGTGAACAGGCTGCGCTACCATTATCATAACCCTGCGTGCCATCATGCATATTCATAACCGAATGCAAATGAGACCCCATTTAACACTGGGTGTTATTAAATATGGTAATGTAGATATGCTAATGAGGCGGTAGTATCATTTCCTACATCAGAAATCCATACTATACAGCCATCTGTAGTAACACCAGGAGTGTGTATGCCTGTCTGTGGTTTAAATGCTAGTGCCAGCCAGCTCTGGGCACCGGGGTTAAAGGTCACGGATGAGACAGACAGGGGGGAATCAGACGAACCTGTTGTTCAGGAACAAGCAGAGGGGTGATTAGGCCTAGAACACTGATGGGGTTGCAGAGAGATGGAGTATAGAGGGAACGGGATGGAGGGTGAGAAAGGGAGGGAGCGCGAGATGCGGAGAGAAGGAAAAAACACAGAGGGCGGGAGTACGAGATGGGGAGGGGGTAGAAGGAGGACACTAACACCGCTGTGCCTCGAGGTCAGGACTGACAGCATGACAGATTGTCAGAGGGGCTCCCTCCCTCTCTCTCTATCTGTATCTTTCTCTCTCTCTCTCTCTCTCTCTCTCTCTCTCTGACTTGGAGCTACATGTGTCTTCCTGTCCGAGCTGATCATAACGGGACACAAACAGACAGCCCACTTCAGCTCCATCAGTGTCTGTCAAGTGCACACATGCTCACAACCCACCTCAACTTCATCATCGGCTAGACTGACAGACGTCTAGTCCAAACCTTTCTAGTTCCTACATGTCAATCCACAGACAGCACAAACACAAACCAGTAAACATATATCATTTACCACTGGGTGTTAAATGAGGTCTCACGGATATCTGTTTGTGTGTTGCGTCTGGTCGAGCTACGGGATACTCAGTTCAAGCGGTTTTAATGTTACTGATTTTATTCCTCTCCTGGTTCCTCAATGCAGCCAAAAGACTTCGACTTCACTCTGGGTTATCATTTGAGGCCTGTATCAGTAATATCTCCAAGACCTGAGACACACACCAATATTAAGATATGTTAGAGGCTGGTTGGTCTGCTTTCTAAATTGCTTGTGCTTACCTACTCTTACTCAGTCTTCAATAGCATGGTAGCCTATAGCCTGTCTGTTGAAACATTCTAGCCCATCATGACCACTTACTAAGTTGACACATGCTTCCCTAAACCAGCACCAGGGCAGGTTTGAGTATAGCGTCTGATCTCCTGGGATTTTCAAAACATCCAGTTTGCAGTTGGCACAGACCTACTACAGACCTGCATACTCCACAGTTGAAGACTGAAAGACTGGGTAGACTGGGTAAGCAAACAAAACCAACAAAAAAAAATTTAATTAAACAAAAAAAAAAAAAAAAAAAAAATAGCAACCTGTAACATTAGATCCAACCTCAAAAACTCTTTACAGGTTCTTTCACTTTTAACAATGTAGTATTTTTATTAATATTATTATTGTGTTATAGAAATGTTATAGAACGATATTGTTCAGAAAAATGTGAGTTAAAAGTGGGATTTGTGTCATGCCTGCTGGATTGTGTTTACTGACAATGCTTTCTGGAAGTATTCCTGAGCCCATTCTGTTATTTCCTTGACAGTGGCATTCCTGTTTGAGGTGCAGTGACGTTTAAGGGCCCGGAGATCATGAGCATCCAGTAGAGTTTTACGGCCTTGACCCTTACGCACAGCGATTGTTCCAGATTCTCTGAATCTTTTGATGATGCTATGCACGGTTGATGATGATAACTTAAAAGTCTTTGCTATTTTACGCTGGGTAACACCATTCTGGTATTGCTGCACTATCTTTCTGCGCAACAATGGTGGAATTGGTGATCCTCTTACCATCTTGGCTTCAGAGAGACACTGACACTCTGAGAAGCTCTTTTTATACCCAATCATGTTGTCAATTAACCTAATTAGTGTTAATTGGTCTTCCAGCTGTTCGTTATATGCTCAATTTCCTTTTTCCATCCACTTATTGCTACTTGTCCCAACTTTTTTGGGATTTGTTGATGCCATGAAATTTTGAAACAACATATTTTTCCCTTAAAATGATACATTCTCTCAGTTTAAACTTTTGATCTGTGATTTGTGTTCTATTCTGAATAAAATATTAAATGTTGGCACCTCCACATCATTGCATTCAGTTTTTATTCACAATTTGTTTAGTGTCCCAACTTTTTTGGAATCCGGTTTGTAAAATGATCAAGAGAATATTGAGGAAAATATTGTGCTATGAAAGTTTTAGTTCACAATTCCTATTTAGTTGTGGTTTAAAAAACAAAAAAAAATTAATTCATCCAATAAAATATAAAATGTTTGGTGTCTACAGTGCACATTCATAACATCTTACCTAAACACTTCATAACATATTCATAAATGTTTAAATCAACATGGATAAAGTGTGCATCTCATTTTATTGAGAGACTTCTTTTTCCAAAATGAAAGTCTATATTTAGTATTTGGGAAAGTATTTCTTTTAGGCTGAATTGTCTATTAATACTCCAGAAACACCACCGAGTAACTGAAGCTGGTAAAATCCAGTTTGGGCCGTCCCTGCCTTTAATGACCTCAGTGTCTAGTTGGTAATGTATCAGTACATGCTGCAAAAGGTCTTCACACGAACACACACACAGCATGGTCAATGCTCTACAGTGCAAACACAATGGGGTTCGAGAAAACTGTGAATCTACAGCACACAGAGTCACGTATACAGTGCCTAATGGATGCTTCTGACCGGCTGTGGGCCACCAGTCGTGGGAGTGGGGAAGGGAGGTTGGTAAGCAACTACTTTATAGCCGATATTAGAATCATATTAGACCTCACCTTCGGAGCCCCGCAGCCACCTGCGACTTAGAGTCCCTCTTTTTCCTCAACTCCATGATTCGGAGCTCTTTTTTAGAGGGGGTGGGGGGGTCAGAAGGGGATGAGGGGTACAGGGCACTGAGCAGCTCGGCCTCAGTCACAGGCCATTTGAGCAGCTCGCACACTCTCTTACTTTAGGCCACGCAAACACACACACATGTGAACGGATGCAAACGCAGGCATTCATGAGGGTTGGAACAGAGTGGAGGTCAGGTGGGAAACAAAAGAGAACAGCTGTGAGACATGCAAACATAAAGAACAAGAGCAAAGCAAAGTAGACATGGAACCTGGTATATTAGCATGGACCAATGGACAGGCAGGGATGGATAGACGGATGTGTGGGATGGATTCCATAGTTAGTAGATGTGCAGTTAGTAGACAGTCATGTGCAATACATCCAGCCAATAAACATGCTTCCAACTTTCTGAAGCTCTAGATTGCCTGTAGGTTCTAGAGGTGAGATCAGACTGGAGATGGAGAGAGCTGTGGTCGTTATGGACAGGCCAGGAATCTCTTAAACTCTCAGAAGTCACGTTTATTGTTAAGAATTGCTAGAATTAGTTATCTCTATTCACTCACTGAAACAAGCGAATGAATTCTGCCGATAGTGCTGAATAGTGTTTGCAGATTATTCAGATTCATTCTTGGCATTAAAACAAAGACAAAATTACGGTGGCCGAGAAAGCCCAACGCACTGCAAGTTAAAAACACGCAGCAAAGTCTCAAAACACAAGCATCAAAATGACACGACTTGCACAACATTAGCCAAACGCGCTGCAAGATCTGAAAACACAAGCATCAAAATGAGACCACGCTGACATTAACCGAACGCGCTGCAAAGTCTCAACCGCGCAGCAAACACTAAAAACACATGCAGCTTCCAAAACACATGCAGGAAGCCTCAAAACACAACGGAAGTGTTTCCGAGGGACACTGAAAGTGGACGGACCCATTCGAGGGCGGGATGTGCGGACCTGGATGCTGTGCGGAACGCGCAGCAAACACTGAAAACACACGCAACTTCCAAAACACTTGCACACGGTCTCAAAACACATCGGCAGTGTTTCCGAGGGACACTGAAAGTCGACGGACCCGTTCGAGAGCCGGCTGCCTGGACCTGGACGTAGAGAAATATAAACACAAGAGCCTGGCCAATAACCCGCCTGAATATTCATTAATAAACAGATACAGCTTCAGCTGGAACTGGGGCTGTCTCGGCTCTACGTCCAGGTCCGCGCACCCCGCTCTCGAACGGGTCCGTCCACTTTTAGTGTCCCTCGGAAACACTGCCGATGTGTTTTGAGACCGTGTGCATCTGTTGTGGAAGCTGCGTGTGTTTTCAGTGTTTGCTGCGCGGTTGAGACTTCGTAGCGCGTTCGGTTAATGGTTTGCGAGCGGTCTCATTTCGATGCTTGTGTTTTCAGATCTTGCAGCGCGTTTGGCTAATGTTGTGCAAGTCGTGTCATTTTGATGCTTGTGTTTTGAGACTTTGCAGCGCGGTTTTAACTTGCAGTGCGTTGGGCTTTCTCGGCCACCATACAAAATAGATAGAAAGGCAGATTAAAAACCCCTCAACACAAAATACGAATATACATACAGTACTGTGCTAAAGTCAGAGACCACCCATTATTCACTTCATTAATATCAGTCTGAAATGGGCATTAGGATATTATTTTTTCCTGAGATAGTTGGGCGTGCGAGATAATCTGATTATGTATTGAAGAGGAACGTCAAAGAAAAATAAAGTATTTAACACTGTCCTAACTTTAAGTTCTGTTTTAACTGCCTGTTTCTATCATTTTAGGCCACTGTGACAGCATCGTTCACTACCAGCACAATGACTGTACTGTACATGTATCCATATATTATTCAACGGACGGGCATTTTAAAATCTCAGACATGATCTCCGACGATCTTACTGCCTTCATGTGTCTTCTTATATTAAATATCATGTAATGAGGAAACATAACTGAGCATGTAGCTGATTATTAGGAGGAATAACATTAGTGTGGCTCACACGGCAGCTAACCTCTAGTCCTGAAAAATCCCTAATGAAGACCTGGACTCTTCCTAACTCTGCAAGACCTATTAGACCACCCAGTCGCTACAAACAGAAGTCAATCCATCCACTATTATTTCTGTTATTAAACCAGGTGTTTATGTCCATCCTTCCACCGTGAGAACATTAAACCTCCTCCTACAACTGAACTTTTGGAGGTATGGAAAAAACATCCGTTCAGATTCTTGAAAAGCTGAAAGCAAATCTCCTCCAAAGAATGGAAGTAAAGGGCTGTAGAGGTTAAATCTGTCTGCACACTAAATACTCAGGTCAAACTGTGTAATTTCCTGTTAAAAACATCAGTTTTAAATCACTTTTTTATTCCTAATGTTAAAACAAGAACTGAAATAAATGGGTGGTTTCTGCATTATAAATATGTCATCAAATATGTGATTACAGGTGCAGTTCCAATAGCAGAGCAAAATGCAAAACACTCTGGACTTCTAAGGGCTAAGCCTGGGGAGGGCGGGCTGGAGAAAGAAGACGTACGTTACTGGGCTGATACCTTTTTCTCTCTCCGTGAGTGGAGAGTGGATGAATAGCAAGATAGAGAGGAAGGAGTGGGAAGACTTTAGGCAAGGGTAAATAGAAGTGTCTTGGAAAGCGAGAGAAAGAGAGAGATGGAGAGAGTGGAGATAGAAAATGAATGAATGTAGCATCACATGAGAAATGGATTACATGAGAATTCCGAGAGAAATGAAAATGAAATGAGGGAATAATGAGAGAGAGAGAGAGAGATGGGTGTACATTGTTAAACATATTTGGTACAACATATTTAGTTTAACTGAAGTATTGAAGTAACTGATAGATAGATAGATAGATAGATAGATAGATAGATAGATAGATAGATAGATAGATAGATAGATAGATAGATAGATAGTAATGTATAGATAGATAGATAGATAGTAATGTATAGATAGATGGATAGATAGATAGATAGATAGATAGATAGATAGATAGATAGATAGATAGTAATGTATAGATAGATAGATAGATAGTAATGTATAGATAGATAGATAGATAGATAGTAATGTATAGATAGATAGATAGATAGATAAATAGATAGATAGTAATGTATAGATAAAGCCAGGTTTGCCTTTAATATATGTAAATGTAACCAGACTTTTCTTGCATGTTATTAAACATAGTTAAAAATCATGTAGAAAACTGAAAAAAAAAGTAGAGACACAAGGATTTGTTTCAACGGCAGCAATATATAGCTGTTGGTGACATCACAAAAACTGTAAAGTTAGGACTGATTTTTGTAATTTACTGGCTGTACAGTAACGTAAATGCGTACGTTAATCTTTTCTGTTGGACCAGTGTTCAAGGAAAATCAGTTTTTCATTCTAAACTCACTGGACAAAAAATGAGTCACCTGTAATTTAAACATTCCTAACAGCGTATAATACTTCCATAACAGCTGTGACTGGGCTTGGCCTGGACTGGACACATTTCTGGATGTAGACCACATCAGTGTTCGGACACCTTTGCACCAAAGAATAGCGCTGTCGGGCCAGATTTGGTGGATGCCTTCCCTGGCACAGTTCCAAGGAGAATTCCCTGTAGACTGGGATTTTAGCCACTGCTGGTAGACCTGTATGACCGTACCCTTCTATACACCTGCAGATTCAGCTACTTCCTTCAGACTATGGTCTTTGGCCACGCCCACATGCAGTCACTCCTTTTAGCCAATCATTAACATCTGCTCTGGAGCGTTTTCCACACATGGAACAAGACATTCCCTGCACTGTAGCACCTCTTCTCAATCTATGGATCCCGTCACTTACACCACACAGTGCCATCTGCAGGAGCCTGAAGTTACTACAACCTTAAACACACAAGGGGACTCATTTTTTGTCTGGTGATCTTATAAGGCTCATGAATTAAAGCATGAATGGAAAACAATACAAAGTGACGGAGGTATTATCATGTGACCGGGTCTGTTAGCGAAGCGGAATTCACAAACACCTCACATCAACAGTGGTTCCATGTTGTTACACTGTACCTGTTGCCGTGCACATGTGAAGCACAGAAGGCGAAGCTGTAGTGGAGCAGCGTAGGGTCGATCATGGCTCCGTTCTCAGCCCTCTCCAGCAGGTCACTCAGGTAGCACAGGTGTCTGTGGCACCCCCGCACGCCATTTCTGGCACAATACTCATCCAGTACAAACACCTGGCCTGGGCTAAACCAACCCTGGAGGCGAATACAGATGGGGGAAGAGAAGGGGGAGGAGAGGATCAGACGGATCAGGCATGAAAAAAACAAACAAGTGTGACAAATTCACACGTTTCACAAAATGAAACAGGAAACACAAAAGTGAGCTGTTAATCTTCCTATGTCCCCCATTGCGTGCATGCCTTGAAATGCGTCAGCTGACTGAACCATTCTCACTGGAAGCTCACTGAGACCAGAAAACAAGCTGTCGAAATCTATAACACATTGGTGAACATTTGCATAATTGGAATTTGATGGTAACTGTCGTTGTAGATATGCATTTCTACTTTCTCAGCTATGTACACCCATCATCAAAAAATCTGTTGCACAAATAGCTGCACCCAGGAAACACTCCACCTCCACCCCTGCTGCAAAATCTGCAGGAACTGTGTGAGATTATTCTAGCTGCATGGGATGCATTATCACAGGACACCATTAGGAACCTCTATAGCTCCATACCGAGACGTCTGGCATGTTGTAACACCATACTGAGAGACAGACTTCTGTATGTGTAGCTCAATAAATATTGATCATATCAGTCTAAATGTATCATCAGTTATTGATCCTGGTAAATCTTCCTTTCCAGTAGCACTACAATCCCACACCTCCTTCTGGGTGGAGCTATTCTTTGGATGATGAGTGTAATTCATTATATCGTCGCTGTCCAAAGAAAAACAAGTATCTCCAAAATGGCAACTTTACAGGAGAGGCCAAAATCAATTAATCAATTTTAATGTAAGTCAATGGAACCAGACGTCTTTCCAAGCACTTCTGGGCCATTTCTGTTGGTCTATTCATCATGCAAATCTCACACAGTATAAATGACAGCAGCTGTTTTCAAATGATGAATAAAAGTCAAAATGGACAAAAATGGAGATACATGTTTTTCATTGGACAGCGACGATATGGTCATGGTTATATAGAATTACATACTGTGCAGCCCTTTTCATGGCTTTAACTTCCAGTCAAGTGCAGGCTGCTCGTTTTAAATTAGATCCTAATGGAAGATAATTCACTTGTATAGGGTAAACGAATGTGTGTAGAAGAATGGAGTGTGTGATTACCAGACAGGAGTAGGAGTCATTCAGTCTGTGGTCCAGTGTGAGGCGCTGTACCATCTCGAAGAGCGAGGCGTGGTCGAAGTTGCAGGGGTTTGCTGAGATGAACTCGTCCATCCCGTGTTTCTGTGCACGGTCTGCGTCTGTTGGTGTGGATGGGTGTGTTTGCGGAGAGAGGAACAAGCTTTAGAGATTCTGATCGCTATTCACAAAAGCCAAGTTGTGCTAGGTGTGCTAGTAAGTCACTGAGGCATTGTCAACTTGCATTTCAGGCCAATGAGGCAGAAACACAGTCTATGCTCACTTTATTAGAGATGTCTAGTTTGTAGCCCTCCCACCCTGTTAGCCTATCTGTTGACGAACGGTTTGTTAGTCATCCTCTGGCATTTCATCAGTGGTCAGTTTCTGACCAGAGAGCTGCACTTGCTTGGAATTTTTGACAGCTGGACCGTCCCAGCTTATCACTACCATCGTGTCAGTGTCACTGCTGTGCCGAGAATGGTCCACCACCTAAATAATATCTGTCCAGCAGCAGTTCTGACTAGTGATGGATGATGTAGATCAGGGCTGACATATTATCCATGACAACCGATTGGCTGCAGTGCATGTATATAGTGCAAGGCTGGGGTTTCTAATAAACAGGTCCATTGGGGAAGGTATAAAATGGCTGGTACATGCATAAAAACTCAAATTATTCAAAACATTGTACACTGTCCTTTGGGAGACTGGTTTATCTAATTCAGTGGGTATTCTATCATGCTTATTAGTTTTTTATTAGATTTTTAGCATACCTAATTTTCATCTTATCATCTTAAATCATGCCAAAAATGACTTCTCTGAGTCTATTAGTCTTCAGATGGAACTAATGCTATACTTTTACAGGTATTTAGCCAGCTTAAAGCTACACCAGTTAAGACTTTGGGATTTGGCGACCTCTGTGGTGGAAATGTGAAACTACACCCAACATTTAGAATAATATTATATTGTAGAGTATAAAATCATTTTGGCTGTGTTTTGGTGCCCTCCCCTGTGTCCCCTCCTTTCACGATACCGAGCCCATTGAAAGAGCATGAAGAAGAACTTGTGGTTCTTGGTGAAGGACCTGAGTGAATTAAATCATACATAATGTTGCATTTGACACCTAAACACTGATTTTTAGCATATCTAATTTTCATCTTATCATGCCAAAATTTTTTTCTCTGAGTCTATTAGTCTTCAAATGGAACCAATGCTATACTTTTACAGGTATTTAGCCAACTTAAAGCTACACTAGTTAAGATTCTGGGATTTGGCGACCTCTGTGGTGGAAATGTGAAACTACACCCCACACTTAGAATAATATTATATTGTAGAATATGAAATAATTTTGGGTGTGTTTTGGTCCCCTCCCCTGAGTCCCCTCCTTTCACGATACCGAACCCATTGAAAGAGCATGAAGAAGAACTCGGGGTTCTTATTGAAGGACCTGAGTGAATTAAATCATACATATTGTTGCATTTGACACCTAAACACTGATTTTTAGCATACCTAATTTTCATCTTATCATGCCAAAAATTTCTTCTCTGAGGCTATTAGTCTTCAAATGGAACTAATTCTTTATTTTTACAGATATTTAGCCAGCTTAAAGCTACACTAGTTAAGATTCTGGGATTTGGCGACCTCTGTGGTGGAAATATGAAACTACACCCAACATTTAGAATAATATTATATTGTAGAATATGAAATAATTTTGGGTGTGTTTTGGTCCCCTCCCCTGTGTCCCCTCCTTTCACAATACCGAGCCCATTGAAAGAGCATGAAGAAGAACTCGGGCTTCTTGGTGAAGGACCTGAGTGAATTAAATCCTATGGTCATCATATCTTCATCAGCATGATGTTGCATTGACACCTAAACACTAAACTGGCCCTTCTTTTTGCGCCTGTGCATGTGACACCAATTTGTAAAGACATCTGACATTCTGGAAAACTCGGCACCTCTGACTTTATGGGCTAATTTTTTTTTACCTCAGTACTGAAACCTGTTTCTTCTTTCTTTCCCTCGCCTCGTACCCTCAGCTGCTTCTCTCTTTAATTGTTATTCATGTCTTTAAACTGCAGTAATGTTTTCATACTGCCTGATGCGTATTTCCAGACGGATCCCCTGTCTGTTTCTCGCCTGTAATCCTGCTTGGTGCTATAGACCTCTCGTTAGCCAACTGATGTCTCAATCTGGCCATTCCAAATAAACCCTCTTCCATTCAGCAGGCTGCCCGCAGGCCCTGGACACCCCCCTCCCCCCCAGGGTCAACCTAATTAAAGCAACCCCGTGCCACTAACCCACGGACGCAGAGGGCTGGGCCAGGGGTCCCCCCCTGCCCATGCAGCCATTGTCCATTAAGGGGGCTAAATAAATCCAACAACACATTTTCACTTTCCTCCTTGGTTAGTGGGCTTAGGTATTACATCAGGGCCTGGGCAAATAAGCAGGCCCGTTGCTTAATCCAGCCACTGCTCAGGGGGCTATTCTCATTCTAATGTAGCGTTTCAGACGGGGCTTAAGGCCTATACTGCAGGCCTGGCCCATTCAGAGCCAGCGGCCTACCGAGCGTCCGCAGTTTGCATCTGAATGCAGGAACAAGGCTTAACCCTCACCTGTGCTTAAGGGCTACGTGCTGGTAACATACTGTTTACTCCTTTTCCAGCGCACAATATTACATTAGAGCAAATGTTGCAAGCCCAACAGCCTCAATTCACCATATCGAAGACTAGTTTCCCATTTTTCCAGGAAGATCATCATTCAGGATTGGAGCATGAATCCTGAGGCACTTGGAATGGTCAGGCTGGATAAACAATGCCCCAGTCAGAGTTCCTTCTCTTCTCTGACCAGAGGAACAGTCACATACATGTATTTGCAGGCTGCAAATTTACTGATGTGCAATCTAAAGCATGCAGTGCAATGTATAAGCAATCTAATACATGCTGTAGAGTGTTGTGATCGAGACCCAAGACTTACAATGACGGTATGCTGTGAGTAAAGTACCAATTCCAAATTGTTAGGCCTCTCAAAGAGCATGGTTTGTCTACTGTTCCATTCATCTCAAATGTAGCTGAATAACCGAGACATGTTTGGTCTCCAAATTTAGCTTCTTTGATTCAGTTCCTAGTTGGCTAGGAGGCTAAAATTCCTAGTGGACAGCCTTTCCTGTAAATATGGCCTCAAAACTTCTCTTAAACCACTTCTGTCTAGGTTGGACTCTATGAGCCAGAATTTTTCAGAACATATTGGCCACCTAAAATAGATGCGTTCAGCTACACTGTGAAATTTTGCTTTAAAGATTGTTTTGGTTCCCTATAATAATACATGGAGTGGGAATATGATATTGGTGAATGAATATGAGCTTGGTATACAAGCTGCATGGGATGGATTATCACAGGACACCATTAGGAACTTCTACAACTGCATGATGAGACGTCTGGCATGTTGGGTTAGCAAACAGGGAGGCCCGACGCCATACTGAGAGACAGACTTCTGTATGTGTAGCTCAATAAATATTGATCATATCAGTCTAAATGTATCATCAGTTATTGATCCTGGTGACCTTTATCTTCCTTCCCAACAGCACTGCTATCCCACACTTCCAATTTTCCTATTTCTCTAAGAAGACCATCATTCAAGGTTTTTTCCTCAGGCTGGACGAACAATCCCTAAACCAGAGTTATATGAGGGATATTGAGGGATATAGGAGGGATATGATATTGATAAATGAATATAATACTGGAATATGATATATATGATGTGATAATATTGTGATTCTGCAAAATGCTGAGTACAATATATATTATGTGATATGCTAAGTACGATATGCTGTTATGCTAAATTTCCTTCGGGATCAATAAAGTATCTATCTATCTATCTATCTATCTATCTATCTATCTATCTATCTATCTATCTATCTAACTGTTAACATATTTTGTGATATATTGTGATTTATTACCTGTTTTTAACTGCAAAGTATATTTCCAAATTAAAAACTTTCCAACCTTTAGTTATATAGGAATCCAATGGACTTATCATCTATGCACCGCAAGTTAATGCAATACTTTCTGGTTCACTAAAAAGAAGTTGGGTCTAAGATTCTAGTGCCAAAAATATACTGTACTTCTCACTAGTGAATAAATAACAAAATATTGCAGAATATTGTTCTCCAAACCACATCAGCCCGGTACTACCTTAATAAAGACCTGATTGGGGTTTGAGTAGTTGTGGGCCTACACTTATTGAATAGATTGTGCTGACATCCAGCAATGTTAGCCTTTAACCTTCAGTGTTAAATGTAAGACAGCAAATGTGTCTTACTTGACGGATTACATCTGGGCTAAGCGGGAAACCGTATAAACTTGATTTTATCTCATATGGCATATTGACACTTGTCCCTAACACTTGAGTCCACGCCCAGGACCAATTCTGGGTTAGTTTTAAGGAGGGGTGCTTTATGATTTGCTTTAACACCCAAGAATTCCATTCCAGTTCTCGGATTTAGTGCACCATTCCATGTCACTTGTCTGCATGGAAGTGTGCAAAATGGAAGGCACCAGCGTCATCAGTGTACTGCCCTCATTACTCTCCATAGGCTCAAACAGCAAAGAGCAGAGCACTTCATCCACAATGATCCTGTCAACACCATCACGAAATTTGAAATGGGTAGTAGCATGAAGTCAAAGCAGACGCGTCATAAAACCAACCAATCACATGGCACCAGGGCAGTGAACCGGACCAGAATTAACTGAAAGCCAACATCAGACTACCTTGACCACACTTGACCAAACATAGCAACATGAAAACATCAAATATCAAATGTATCTTCAGCCTGTGCCTTTATGCATTCCTGATAAATGATCTGGACAAAATAGCTAAAGGCCAGCAGGACAAAATATCAGAAACATCAGAAACGGATTGTTTGGTTAAAGGCACGGTTACATATCACAGCTTTCTGCAGTATCAGTGTTGTGCAGGTTCATTCTGCGACACTGATTAAACAGTACATTGTGCAACTGCATAAAGAACACAAAGGCTCCAGTGCTACAGTCCACTCGAACCCAACCATAAGATCAAAAAGGTGACATTGTGTCCCTCTCATATGTCTCGAAATGAACTTGTCAACGTCTGTTTGACATTAGAGGAGAGGAGCCGGGCTCTGGACAGTAACAGACAATGACATTAGTCAGCCGCGGTCAGGCTGGCCAGAGATGAAATGACAATGATTGATGGGCTACTCTTCATTTATAGATCCTTTCTCTAGGAGCGTCCACAGTACAACATTTGGGGCTATTTAGTTCTCGATTTTTTTTCCCATTTCGGAAGGACCAACCCCCGTACACACACGCACATGCACACGCACACACACATACATACACACTCACACTCACACAATCTGACACTTAAGAGAATGGGAGTCCGAGATGAGGCCCAGGGCCGACATGGGCCACAGGCATCAAGTGACAGCGCTGGTGCTTCTCCACCAGTGAGGGATGGACAGGAGGAGGTAAAGGAAGAGTGGAAGAGTGACAGCACAGAGGCTGGGTTTAATCAAAATGTTTCTAATTTAATCCCCTCCTGAACCCGCTTTCCCACAATATGGCCGCCCTCATCAGCCTACAGAGTAGATTTTGCGCCAGCAGACTCTGTCAATAGCCGCCCCTGTTATTTCTGTCTTTAGCGGACCCCGTAAAAACAGCCCTGATTGAAGACGACAGTTGAGCTCAATCATTTTTGTTTGCTTGTTGTTTCTGTTGGAGTGTGGGTTCAAGTTGCCATTTCTGAGTTGCTCTGTGAACTTTACGACTGGCGTCCTTAACTTTGATCTCTTTTAATAGGAGCCATGAAATGCATTTACAGGTCCTTCAGTAAAGCTAATGGAATGGATTTTGATGGAAAAGGTTGAACAAGTGAGTCAGCAGTTATAATTTTTTTTATTTTGATTGTTTATCTTTTCTTTAGGAGTTACACACAGTTTTTGGTCATGTGGAAGCAGCTGCCAGCTATTTTATCTCAGCACTGACGGTGTGGAGAGGTGGAAATTACTTTCATATAGCAAGATCCTTTCCTTCTTGCCCCTCCCCTTTTACTCAGCATTGCTCACTAGCAGCTCAACACAGGGTCGCGATATCTCAATCAATCAACCAACATTTATTTGTATAGCACCTTTTATGACTAATGTCTCAAAGCAGCTTTACAGAAAAGCAGTTCATGGAAAAACAAAGGACTCCTTGTGTAAACTTAAGGAAGCCCCTGATAAGCAAGACAGAGGCAACAGTGGCAAGGAACCCCTCCCTTAGAGTTAGAGGAAGAAACCTTGAGAGGAACCAACCTCAAACGAGGACCCCGTCCTCCTCTGGCCGATCCCAGGTGAAGAGACAAAGCAGTGTCCTTGTTAATCTGATAACAGGAGTATTGGCGATGACCACTAGAGTGTTTAAACACTGTGTCCACTCACTGTCCACTGCCCAGATTTTGCATTGTACGTCATTTGTAAGCTGCTTTAAAATAATGGTTATATTTCTCCATAATATTTCAAATTTCTTCTTTTTATAAATGTTCGTTTATGTGCATCATAAAATATGAAAAATATGTGCATATTGACTGTCAGAACAAAAACCTCGGATTACATCTGTAATGCCAGCTGCCCTTTACATAGTGTAAGGACATGATGATGAATGGACCAACGGACCAATTTCTACCCCAGAAATGATTGAGAAATAATAATTAATGTTTGTTCCATTAGCAATGATATTTAATGATTATTAATATTCTTAATATATCACCACTATGGACAACTGAGTCACTTTAAACAACAGGAATGGATAAATATACATATTTATTTTATAGCTCTGCTCACTCTTAGACTATCCTTGTCCATATATATGTACACATAGAGAATTTCTACAGACCCCTCCTGTCTTTGTATATTTTGTATTTTGTATATTTTGTATGTATTTAATATATCTCTGTATTTTAATATGTTTAGTATGTATACAATGTTGTCCTCCTGTAAAGTGTCAACCTGAGTCTCACCACAAGCATTTCAATGCATAAATGTCCTGAGATGTTGTGCAAATGACAAATAAACCTGAAACCTGATAAACAAGACCACCCACAAGTCCCTTATAGTGTTCATTTTAACCATAACCAGTCTGCACCTTCGGCTGCTGAGTGAAATTAAATTCTCACATGAATGGTGATGCTTGGTGATGCTTCATTGCACACTGTTTTTTTAAATCCCCCAATTTGAGCGCTTTGCAAGTTGACAAGGCCTCTCAATATGGTTTAGTCCTTTGGGCGAGCGTTATTAGCACACGGCTATGGCTGTGCTGTTATAGAGCCGGTTAAAAACGGACATTCGGGAACCGTGGCATTCTTTGAGAGGTGGGAGAAAAACAGAACCATCAAACTGTTAGTGAACATAAACTGAAGAACAAGGCAGACGGGTCCAGTCTCCGTCATGTGTTTGAAAGGGGCGGGGAGGAGGAGTGCATGGGGTGTGCTCCAGTGATCCTTTGCGGTACTGTTTCTGAGCACGGTGGAGTATTGACCGCAGTACTGTATGACTCTGGAGTATGGTATGATATCCGTCACTCATATACATGTTTCATACTCCAGCTACATATTTGCCAGCTCTCATTAGAATAAACATAATTCCTTCAATTGAAGACAATAATGCACTTTAATGAGGGATAAATGACGAGACGATTATTTAATATCATGTCTACCAAATTGGGAAACAGATGGATCTACAGCCTCTAGACATCCGAACACATAACAGACTGTGTTGTGAAACCACATCGTAACGTCTCTGTTTGAAACTGTTAAAGCCTGATTTGATTCGTGTTTTGTATTAAGCTTTTTTGTTTCCCTCTTTAAAGAGATATGGCGAGTCTTATGATCCACAGAGAGGAGAAGACTGTGTGAACTAGCAAGTAGTTATTTGGTAACATTCCACTGATAGCTTCCAGAAATAATCAGGTTGTAAACACACTGTTTAATTCATGGGGCGTCACTCTTAACGCGGTAATTACCAGCTGCTGAGAGGTGGCGAAGAACACCAGTGGTTCTGCCAAGCCAGTAGTTTCAATGAATTCATTTAGAGCAATAAATCAACAACTGCAGTGGTAGGAGAAAAGCGCCGTAATTAAATCATCCACGCTAGCTTCAACATCGCTTCATCTCCGCCTGGTTAGAAGGTCTCTGATTGATAAGTCATCATGCGGCAGCTGCTTCAGCCTTCGTTATGTAAGGATCAGCTGATTGGAGGAAAAGTGCATTCCTTTATAATGGACCCATTTCTGAGATATTATATCAGTTCTCTCGCTTTAATAAGGATCCAAATATAGAGAGAGGCAAGTATGCATAATCTAAACACTTCTGGGTAATGCTTTACTGTAGGGTTCATAAGGCCTTCATAAGACATACCCTTACATACATGTCCTTACTGAAGTCTGGTTGATATTAGGTTTGTGGCAGGTGCCATTGGTTTCTTCAGACACTGGATTGTGCCGTGACATAGATAAGCGCTATGTTAGCTCTGTGTTAGACTGGTAGAGCAAAGTGGAGCATTAGGACTGTTCATTTTGTTCTTGTTCCCAGGTACTAAGTGTGTTTCCTTGATTCCTTAGGCCTACAATGTACAGACGAAGGCTGTTGGTCCCCATAAACTTTACTTTTGGGGACACGACAACGATGTTTCAAAAAGGTCTCTATTGTCCAGAGCATCTGCGATACATTCAGTGTAGATGTCACGTAGCTGCTGGAACTGTGAGAACTCTTGAGGGTTTATAGAACTGTCTGGAATTTTCTAGAACTTTTAAGAATTTTGAAGAAGTTTGAAGAACTGTCTGGAATTTTGCAGAACTTTTAAGAATTTTGAAGAACTGTCTGGAATTTTGAAGAACTTTTAAGAATTTTGTAGCAGTTTGGAGAACTGTCTGGAATTTTCCAGAACTTGTAAGTATTTTGTAGAAGTTTGGAGAACTGTCTGGAATTTTCCAGAACTTGTAAGTATTTTGTAGAAGTTTGAAAAACTGTCTGGAATTTTCTAGAACTTTTAAGAATTTTAAAGAGCTGTCTGGAATTTTGAAGAACTTTTAAGAATTTTGTAGCAGTTTGGAGAACTGTCTGGAATTTTCTAGAACTTTTAAGAATTTTGAAAAACTGTCTGGAATTTTCCAGAACTTTTAAGTATTTTGTAGAAGTTTGAAGAACTGTCTGGAATTTTCTAGAACTTTTAAGAATTTTGAAGAACTGTCTGGAATTTTGAAGAACTTTTAAGAATTTTGTAGCAGTTTGGAGAACTGTCTGGAATTTTCCAGAACTTTTAAGAATTTTGTAGAAGTTTGAAAAACTGTCTGAAATGTTCTAATACTTGTAAGAATTTTGAAGAACTGTCTGGAATTTTGAGGAACTTTTAAGAATTTTGTGGCAGTTTGGAGAATTGTCTGGACTTTTCTAAAACTTTTAAGACTTTTATAGAATTTTGAAGAACTGTATGGAATTTTCTAGAACTTTTAAGACTCTTGTAGAATTTTGAAGAATTGTCTGGAATTTTGAAGAACTTTTAAGAATTTTGTAGCAGTTTGGAGAACTGTCTGGAATTTTCCAGAACTTGTAAGTATTTTGTAGAAGTTTGGAGAACTGTCTGGAATTTTCCAGAACTTGTAAGTATTTTGTAGAAGTTTGAAAAACTGTCTGGAATTTTCTAGAACTTTTAAGAATTTTAAAGAGCTGTCTGGAATTTTGAAGAACTTTTAAGAATTTTGTAGCAGTTTGGAGAACTGTCTGGAATTTTCTAGAACTTTTAAGAATTTTGAAAAACTGTCTGAAATTTTCCAGAACTTTTAAGTATTTTGTAGAAGTTTGAAGAACTGTCTGGAATTTTCTAGAACTTTTAAGAATTTTGAAGAACTGTCTGGAATTTTGAAGAACTTTTAAGAATTTTGTAGCAGTTTGGAGAACTGTCTGGAATTTTCCAGAACTTTTAAGATTTTTGTAGAAGTTTGAAAAACTGTCTGAAATGTTCTAATACTTGTAAGAATTTTGAAGAACTGTCTGGAATTTTGAGGAACTTTTAAGAATTTTGTGGCAGTTTGGAGAATTGTCTGGGCTTTTCTAAAACTTTTAAGACTTTTATAGAATTTTGAAGAGCTGTATGGAATTTTCTAGAACTTTTAAGACTCTTGTAGAATTTTGAAGAATTGTCTGGAATTTTCTAGAACTTTTAAGAATTTTGAGTTCCATTCTAGTGGGCATCAGTTGCCATTAATATGGTTATATTTGCTAGTTTTGAACCAAATTAGCTAAAGTAACTGTTGTGATATATGACGCCTAATTTAATAAGCATCTGAGAACCTTTATGTAGGGTTATGTCAGTTGTCATGACAAGTGTCATGTAGCCTTATGAACATTACCCCACAGTGAAGTGTTCCCAAAATGTTCTCACAGGCTTATGTGAGCCGTCATGATGAGCTTATGTAGGTGTTATGCATACTTATGAGCCCTGCCCCACAGTACAGTCTTTCCCAATTTTCAATAAAAATGATTCACATGCATCCTAATCAACGATTCAGTGATTACACATTATATACCAAAACCTAAGAAACAGCTAACAAGAAGGAGCTTGGCTAGAGAATGTGCCATGGTGGAAAAGAGAGAGTAGTAGCACAGGAGAGAGATAGAGTGATGAAAGCGGAGAACGAGTAGAGAAGGAGCAAAAGCGACTAGCGGGTTGCTGGAGTCAGATAAGCCGCGGTGGGTTTATCTGAGCTGTGGCTGCTCGAGGGAAGCACTTACCCCTCAGTCCAGCTGCAAGAGAGCAGGGTGGAAAAGGGACAAACCAGAACGGCCATAAAGACGTGAACAGAGGCAGGGGAAAGAAAGCAGACATACAGGACTGTGCAAAAGACCGAGACCACCATTCACGTCCTTCCAGTCAAAACGGCCATCATGTGCAAGGTATTCATTTTTGACAATGTGTTTATGTGGAGGCAAAAGGATGTGTAGCTGTGACGAAGCCCTCACTAAATATAGGTGGCAGACATATCAAATATAGAAGCTGCTGTTGTTCTCAGAGCAGCTGGACAGACCAGTATGTTTTGCTGAAGGGATTGAATTCTAATACTGTCTCTAATAGAATACAACTTCTAATACTGAACTTGGAAGACATGAAAAGACACATCAGTGTTCAGACACTCTTACATCAAAGAATTGTGCCATAGGACCACATTTGGTGGATGCCTTCCCTGGCCCAATTCCGAGGAGAATTCCCTGGACACTGGGATTTAAGCTACTGCTGGTAGACCCGTATGACCGTACGCTTCCATACGCCTGCAGATTCAGCTACTTCCTTCACACTGTGGCCTTTGGCCACGCCCACATCACTCCTTTTAGTCAATCATTAACATCTGCTCTGGAACGAGACATTCCCTGCACTGTAGCACCTCTTCCCAATCTATGGATCCTGTCACTCACACCCCGTAGGTATTTATAGCCCCATCATCCTTTGCAGCACCATCATGTTTTTGTCTGTGGAGCTTGTATGTTGAGGGTCCCTTCGTTGTTCACAGTTTTAACTGGAAGGTAAATACTCGAATGGTGCTCTCTGACTTCATCACAGTCCTGTACACATACACACATACCCAAACACAGAGCTACACAAAGACCCTACACATGGGCCAGTATACAGCACAGTACAGTAAGCAAAGCATGGAGGAAAGAGAAAGAGAGAGAGAGAGAGAGAAAGAGAGAGAGAGAAAGAGAGAGAGAGCGAGAGAGAGAGAGAGAGAGAAAAGACTATATACATACTGTACATAGGATTACACCATACATACACAATTGTTTAAGCAGAATATCAGAGAGAAATAATAAGAAAGAGTGAGAAAGGAAAGAAGGGTGGGGGGAGGGGATAGAAAGAAAAAAAGAAAGAAAGAAAGATAGAAAGAAAGAGAGAAAAGAAGAAACGAGATAGATAAAGACAGAAAGAGAGAAAGAAAGAAAGAATGAGAGAGAGAAAGAAAGAGAGAGAGAGAGAAAGAAAGACAGAGAGTAAGAAAGAGAAATAAAGAAAGAAAGAAAGAAAGAGAGAGAGAGAGAGAGAGAGAGAGAGACAGAGAGAAAGAAAGAGAGAAAGAGAAAGAAAGAGAGAGAGAGAGAGAGAGAAAGAGAGAAAGAGAAAGAAAGAGAGAGAGAGAAAGAGAGAAAGAAAGAAAGAAAGAAAGAAAGAGAGAGAGAGAAAGAAAGAGCGAGAGAAAGAGAAATAAAGAAAGAGAGAGAGAGAGAGAGAGAGAGAGAGAGAGAAAGAGAGAGAGAAAGAAAGAGAGAAGACTCTGGGATGGTATTGGACTCTATTAGCAGGTATCAGTATATATGGTGTGTTACCAGGCGGCCAGGGAAAACAGAAAAGCGAGCTGAAAGAGAGATGTAGGAAGAACAGAGGTGCTAAAAAGAGGAAGAAACCCAAACGAAAAAACAAAGAGAAAGAATATCGACCACTCAGCTACCAGCAAAGAGCATACTCACTACCCTCTTCACCATACCCGCACACTAAAGGTGCAGGCTTGTGATGGGTCTCATAGGGAATGACTGACAAACCAACACTGAAATATAATCTTCTGTCATCTGCAGGTGAGGAGCTGGGGTCTTCTTACTGCACCTATATGCTGATGTTTATAGGCGTATGTAATGTACTATCATTCAATATGTTCATAAGAATCAAATCCATACTCACAGAACTGTGAGATTGGCGCGTCGAGCTGTGGCGCTGTCCCTCCTTTAGCGTTGAGTTTCTGGACCTGGGTTGGGGGGACCGGTTTGTGGGACTGACCCGTGGCCCTATACATGGCCTGCACCCACAGGATCCGATCCTGCTCGTCATCGCTGGCGAAGATCACAGTGTCTCCCTCCTTCACTGCATTGAAGAACGTCCTTCCGCCGTCCAAACCTACACCGACCGATAGACAGATTGGTTAAAGGGGAATTTCACAATAGAGTCATTCAAAGGGGTCCGAGGTGAAAAGGCTCACGGTAGAGAAGCGTATCGAGAGGTGGATCTAGCCAGTTTCTTAAACAGTAGAAGTAAACAGCGAACCTGTGTGCCTGTGTTTTTTTCAGAGGCACAGTCAGATTTTGAGCTCCGTGTAAAAATATATAAGGCAGTTCTGAGTGGCATTTGGCTCATCAGATGTCTGGTTCCTACCTGCACCACCACTGTGAACAATTCAGACTCCAAACGTTACAGTTTGGCAAAGGTAGCGTTGGGTGTCTTGTCCCAGGGTTGGGAGCCTGCCCAGGCGTGTACAGCATGGGAGGTGGGGGTTTAAGCCACCACACTATACCAAGGTACTCTGGATGTCTTTGTTTACATCTCGAACCGTTTAATAACTCAGAAGTGGTGAATCCGTGAAGTTCAACATATCGTCACTGTCCAAAAAAAAATACGCATCTCCATTTTTGTTGATTTTTGC
>JAMWET010001675.1:0-106023 GCA_024036415.1 Prochilodus magdalenae | reverse complement strand
AGTCTACATAGGAGGACTGTTGTAGGTTCTAACTGTAGTCAGTGCTTGTAAGTGGTACTGTGTGTCTGAACTCTGCTTCTTTACGGTGTAACAAGGCTAATGAAGGTAACCAGTACTGGAAGCTAAAACCGTAGCCGTTAGCATTGTGCTAAATACATGCCTCGTGTCGGGTTTAGAGCTGTGTTGAGTCATTAATATTCTTTTCATGGTCATAAAATTTGACGATGAGCTGAATAACCAGCTGGGTAGCACTGCTGTAGATCAGCACTCACACACTGACTTACACAAACCAGCCTTTCATGACATCTAACATAGTGGCTATAAAAGCTGCCCTGGTCCATTTCCATCATCATGTCATGGAATGTTGGAATACTGGGTGATGGAATAAGACAGTGTCAGTATTAGCCAGATTTAATATTCAGATAAACTATAGAATCAGTTTAACCCCATGGATTATTATATTAGTGGGATTAAAGGAGCAATATGTAAAATTTGTAGTTTAAGACATTCCAAAATGAACTAAAATGATAAGAATGTGAAGAAATAACAATGTTGACTGCGTGTCAGGCGTCTGTTTTTGGTGTTGTGGAAATGTCTACTCTAGTTAACATGCTAACCAGCTAGCCCGGGTGCGGCCTGTCTGGTAATCCTGTTTCATTATACCACTTGTAGCCTGAAGAGGCGATAATGAGTCACTGTACTGTACAGCAGCAAACAACCGAAGAAGCATAAATGATGTAAGTAGAAGAACAAACAGGAGTTAGGATCGAACTGCTTCTCACCACTGGAGACATAGGGATGTTATGGAACGAGAGAGAGAGACAGAAAGGGAGAGAGAAAGAGAGACATGTTGTCGGCATGGCGACCCCTGATTACTATCACCACCACTATACAGGAGGTCATAACCCGTTTCACATGGAACCACTCCGAGTGACTCTTTAAGGATGACAGTGGACTGAATTCACTTCTGTGTGTGCGTCCTCAGAGTCTGTCCCATGTCCCGGGCTGCGGTGTGGTGGCTGGGCATATGGATTGGGGTGTGCGTCTGGGCTGCGCCCCCTCACCACCGAGGCTGGCTCCGACTGTGGGAGGAGGGCGAGAGCTGCGGTGAGTGTGACAGGTCACGTTGCCCTGTGGCGCCACCCGACTGTCCGGCAGGTTTGGTACGGGACAGGTGCAGCTGCTGTGAGCACTGCGGCAACGCTGAAAGTCAGTGGTGTGACCTCAACAGCTCCCAGGAGTTCTATGGTCGCTGCGGTGAGGGGCTTCGGTGCCAGAGGAGGCCGTCTCAGGCCAGGGCTCAATGGGGCGAACCCGAACCTAGGTGCGTGTGTGAGAGTCAGGGTGCAGTGTGTGGCTCGGATGGGCAAACCTACCACAACCTGTGCCAGCTGAGAGAGGCGGCCAATCAGTTAGAGACCACGCTGAACCTAACAGCACAGGGTCCGTGCAGCTCTGGTAAGTCATGTGACTTCTAAGACACTTACTGGACCCTCTACTAGAAGACCCTAAAGGTCAGTCTTAGGTGTAGGTGTTTATAATAAAGTGGCCAGTGAGTGAAAATACAAGGTAGGTGTTCAGTTAGTGTTCAGGTAGTGATCAGTTAGTGTACAAACTGGGTGTTTCTAATAAAGTGGCCGGTGAGAGGAAGTTGAAGATCGATGTTTCTACCAACAGGTTGTGTAAACCGGTTCCAGCCCCCTGATATGCTTTTATCTGAACCCCCCACCTGCAGCTCCTCGGATAACCCGAGCCCCCAGTAACACAGAGAACTACACGGGGCATGACATTGTGTTTGGGTGTGAGGTGACGGCCTATCCTCTACCACATGTCAGCTGGAAGAAGAAGGGCAGCGACGCCCCCCTGCCTGGGGATGACCCTCGCGTCTCAGTACAGGTGCGGTCACTGAGTTTGTTATGTCACTATTGTGTGCAGTTAGAGAGACGTGGTGTTTAACTGTGCACCATGTAGTTTAGTACTGTAGTGGTGTTGGCACTGTGTACACTGTGTTGGTGGGATTGACTTCTCACTGTGCTGAATGCATTTCTAAGGCACGTGGTGGGCCGCAGCGCTACACTGTGTCCACCTGGCTCCAGATCCACCGCCTCCGAAATATGGATGCCGGCGTCTACGTTTGCATCTCCCACAACACACTGGGAGAGGCATCTGCCACTGCACACCTGTCTGTGCTCACAAACGGTACGGCTGAGTAACAAACAGGGCCGGTTTGGATCTATTAGGCCGCTACAGGCTTCTTCAACAGCTCCACATCCTTTCAGACCCCCACAGCACTGAGTTATTTTCTCACAGTGACAGGATGGACAGAAACAGCTGGATGGTTTCAGATCTGAAGCAGCCTGATTCTCTCCTCTGTCTCAAGCCACTAAGTGTTGTTTATCCGATGGGGCCAGTTTTGATGGTCTACCAGGTCTTCCAGGTGGTTGTTAGGAGTCCCATGTTCTCTGTAGCTTCTGGTCATTTTTTGAACTTTAGTTTTAAAAAGTAAAAGTAATAAAGGACATATGAACTATGACTGATTACTTTGGGATTATCCAGGCCGGAACATTTCAGGAGTACAGCACTGAGAGCTTCCATCTGAAACGTTCCAGTTCTAGTATGTGGTTCTTGTTTCTGGTTTATGCTCCGGGGTGGAATAATCAGACACGGTAACAAATGGTTCCTACATTCATAGCCAGGGATTCAGTATGGAGGTCTGAAACACGTCATTCGCTGCTGACGGATCTTGTTTCTGTTGCAGCGGTCGGAGGAGCTGACGGTGGCCTTCATGATGGCTTTTACTATGACAGAGAAAACAAGCTGCGTGAAGAAGAGCTGGAGTCGGGCGACTATACGGTCTGAGTGTGTTATGAGGTGGACAGCATATGGTCACTGCATACGTTATGATCAGTGGTTATGAATAATTACAGGTCTGTAAATAGAAGATTTTTGTTCACTTAAATAATACAAACAATTAAACCACCAGCACAACACACGATAAAGAAAATAGTTTTATTATTATTATTATTTTTATTGACTTTGGCACAAGTGATATTAAATCATACTACAGGCACCTGGACAGCAACGTCTCTGTCTTTATTAATAAACTGATTTTTATTGGATTTGGATTATCTGTGTTTATGGAACAAGTGGTCAGCAGTAAGTGGAAGTGAAGCCTGGAGAAACAAGTGTCCATTCTCGTATCTATCTATCTATCTATCTATCTATCTATCTATCTATCTATCTATCTATCTATCTATCCATCTTACTATCTATCTATCTATCTATCTATCTATCTATCTATCTATCTATCTATCTATCTGTCTACCTATCCATCCATCCATCCATCCATCCATCCATCCATCCATCTATCTATCTATCTATCTATCTATCTATCTATCTATCTATCTACCTATCAATCCATACATCCATACATCTATCTATCTATCTATCTATCTATCTATCTATCTATCTATCTATCTATCTATCTATCTATCTATCTATCTATCTATCTACCTATCCATCCATACATCCATACATCTATGGTTTCTGTGGTTTCTGGCTCGTTATCACATACGGTTATCTCCACACTTCTGTCCATGTTTATAGATAACAGGATGGGATTCTGGATCAGCAGGCCTATATGAGATTACTGAACCACATGATGTGATTTGAAGGAAATGTGTGATGATTTAGAAATGCACTTTGCACAGAGCTAATTACATGTGGTAGAAGTTTCCAGGACGTGTTAGCTACATTAGCCTCGACATTCAACACATCTGTACCTCTTTAGAACAAGGCTACCTTTATAAAGCAGTTATAAATGGTTTATAAATAGGTTATTATTGGTTATTTGGTAATAAACACTTTACAAAGTATTAATAAGCAGTTATAACACATTAATTAAAAGTGAAAAAATAAGCTCCTCCATATGACGTATATGAATATGTATGAAGCTGGTAGGGTTCATGGGGATTGATGTAAAAGATGAAGGAAGGTCAGTAAAATCCAAATCTGAGCTTTACAGTGTAAAGGTATGTGAGTTCACTGTTAGACTAACAGGCTTTGTCTTTTTATGTGTTGTAACTGAATATTAATCATTTGAAGATATGTATGGTCTAATTAATAACCACATTATTAAATTATTAAACTTATTAAACTTTTTTGAAACCATTCATAAACTCTTTATAAAGGTAGCCTTGTTCTAAAGTGGTACCAACACATCATACCTTCAGGGTGAGGAGGACTGTTTGCATGCAGTCATGTGCAAAACTATCGTGTGGAGAGGACAAACTGAGCGTGTCAGAGGAAACGCTTGTATATAAACTGACCTGGACTTAAAGAACCCTGATTTACACTACCATGTAAACATCTGATTATGTACTAGATAAGTAAACACAGAATTTCACTGATTGTTCTTAATGTTAGCACGACTCTGTGGCTGCGGTGTAAACAATGCGACGTAACAAAGTTACTCAGAGTGGTCTGAGGTGGACGTGGTTCACTGTAGAGAACCCTACTCAGATTTCTTTATAGTGGTGGTGAAGAGAACCGGGAGGAACTAGGTCACACTGTAGCCCTTTATTTACTATCCACACTACCAGTGAATCTACATGTGTCTGAAGTTAGCGCTGATGGTGAAACTGTGGTAAACCTCACTAATTCTGTTTTTGCTTTCTACAAGTAAAATCTAAAACCTTACCTCTAAAATACCATAAACAAGCTCTCATGCACCAGACACTGTATTCATAACCAGTTCTCTACAGGCGTTTTACACCTCAGATCTCACAAACAATTTCTTCTACCGAGAAAAGGCATAAAGGAAAACCCTGACCCAACCAGTTAATGGTGCTAACAGTGAATGGAGGTTAGCAGACACCAGTTACACCATCTCCTCCGCATAATGCTAACTGATGCTATTTATTTGTGATGTGTTCCTTTAAACTGACGATACATTCACGCTGCAACCAGCAGAGGGCGCCACACGGCGACAGAACACAAGACACAAAGCTCCCTGTCCGAGCTGAGGATCAAGAGACTATAGACACTGCTCCGAAATCCTTTCATTCTACATTCTGCATAAAAGTCCCCCTTTAAAGTAGACGTGAAAGCAGAATACCCCCCCACTCCCACCCATGCAGCCTATGCTAAATCTGAGCCATAAATATCTATATGTAATATATTCTATCACTGACTCACACTGTAATTTAGTATTACTGTTTAATGGTGTATTACCCTAAAATGAATCTACTGATCATCATATATGTTTATGTTTAAATGTATTTAACCTTATAAAAGTATATTACACTCCAGAATTACTCTTATAGTACTGTATTACATAATTACACAGACACTAAGATACATACAGGGAAGATACAAGACGGAAGCAGGTGAAAACCTGGCCCCCAGGTGCTGTCTCTGCTCTTCAGGACTGTTTTGAGAACACTGATTGGGAGATGTTCAGAGAAGCCGTAACGTCTGGTGACTCCATCAACCTGGAGGAGTGTACAGAGTCAGTGACTGGCTACATCAGCAAGTGCATTGACGATGTTACTGTCTCCAAGGTCATCACAACTCACCCCAACCAGAAACCATGGATGACTGCAGAGGTGCGTGTGCTGCTGAGAACTCGTGACAAGGCGTTCAAGTCAGGGGACAAAGCAGGCCTCAGAACAGCCAGAGCCGAGCTCCGCCGGGCCATCAGAGAGGCAAAGCGCAGCTACGCACAGAGAATCCAGAGTCATTTTCAACACACTGCAGACACCCGATGCCCTAAACAACAGTTAGGAAGACCACACCTCTTCCAGACTAACAGGCACCATGCTTGTCCACCTCTGACATGAGGAAAGCTCTGCTCAGAGTGAACCCCCGAAAGCCCCTGGACCAGACAGCATTCCTGGCAGAGTGCTCAAAGGATGTGCAGATAAGCTAGCAGATGTTTTTACAGACATCTTCAACATCTCTCTGAGCACTGCAGTCGTCCCCACATGCTTCAAAACCACCACCATCATCCCTGTGCCAAAGGAGTCCACGGTGTCCTGCCGCAACCACTACCGTCCCGTTGCGCTCACCCCTATCATCATGAAGTGCTTCGAGAGGCTTGTCATGAGGCACATTAAAGGCCAGCTCCCCCCTTCGCTGGACCCCCTGCAGTATGTGTATCGTCTTAACCGTTCTACAGATGATGCCATCACCACAACACTCCACCTAGCTCCCACCCACCTGGACAATAAAAACACCTACGTCAGAGTGGTGTTCATAGACTTCAGTTCAGCATTCAACACCATCATCCCTCAGCACCTGATGGGAAAACTAAGCGTGCTGGGCCTGAACACCTCCCTCTGTAACTGGGTCCTGGATTTCCAGTACCACCACACTAAATACCGGTGCCCCCCAGGGCTGTGTGTTAATCCCACTGCTGTTCACTCTGCTGACCCACGACTGTGCTGCAAAGTACAATATAAACCACATCGTGAAGTTCGCAGATGATCTGTCAGTTGTGGGCCTCATCACCAAGAACAACGAGACAGCGTACAGAGAGGAGGTGCAGCGGCTAACGGACTGGTGCAGAACCAACAACCTGTCTCTGAATGTTGACAAAACCAAAGAGATGGTTGTTGACTTCAGAAGAGTGCGAGGTGACCACGCCCCCCTGAACATCAACGGCTCTGCTGTGGAAATCGTCCAGAGCACAAAGTTCCTCGGCGTCCACATCACAGAGAACCTCACGTGGTCTCTCAACACCAGCTTCATAGCCAAGAAAGCCCAGCAGTGCCTCTACTTCCTGCGGAGACTGCGGAAAGCTCATCTTCCTCCTCCAGTCCTCACCATATTCTACAGAGGGACTGTGGAGAGCATCCTGAGCAGCTGCATCATCGCCTGCTTTGGGAATTGCAATGCCTCAGACCGCAAGACCCTACAGCGAATAGTGAGGACAGCTGAGAAGATCATGGGGGTCTCTCTCCCCTCTGTCACAGACATTTACACCACACGCTGCACCCGTAAGGCCCTCGGCATTGTGAGGGACCCCACTCAGCCCTCACATGGACTTTCTTCACTGCTACCCTCCGGCAGAAGGTACAGGAGCATCCGTGCTGTCACTGCATGGCTCTGCAACAGCTTTGTCCCCCAAGCAGTCAGACTTAAACAACAGAGAGTGAACTAAAGCCCCCACAGCACCCATTCCATGACCCCTATTTGGTTTCACTGTGTATTTGTACAGAGCTGTAATGACAATAAAAGCCACTTCACTTGACATACATACATAAATGCCTCTATGCGTTATTACAGCATTATTAATAAAGTGAGGTTCTTCTAAACAAAGCCTTTAATATGAAAGACTCTCCAGGTTTAGGAGAAAAGATGGTGGACTAGAAAAGCTGGCTCCACTGTGATCCGACGTCAGTCATATGTGTTTCTGTTTTTTTAAACCCCTCAGGAGAGTCAGCGCTGATCTAGAGTCAGTGTGTTTTGTGACTCTGACCGTCATAAATTAATAGGAATCTGATCTGAAATCAAGTCAAGACTACTTTGTGAATCTCAGCCAAGATTTGTTCACTCCTGCACTTCCCACTGACCAACTTATTAAATCACCATCTGGACCAGTGGTGCCCACTGTCCAGCACTGCTCCTGGAGATCTACTACCACTGTTAGCAGTGCTGGGAAGTAACCCAGTACAAGGGAAATGTGTAATGTGATTATATTACATACATTATACATATAACATGTACACAGCTTTATTTAAATACTGTGTTGGAGATGAAGAGTGATCTATATGGAGGTAGATTTGTGCCATTAAAATTTAAATTTAAATGCTCAAAATCTGATTTTTAAATGTTATTATTTTTGAATCTGTAATGCACCATATGAAACTTAAAATTCAGTTTTAGATGTTTATAGAATTGTTCTGCTAACATTGAAATTTAATTTGAATTTGAAACAGATTTCTCCTGTTGTTGAATGTTTGAAATTCAGTTTGTAAAACACATTTAGATCTTCTTTCTTTTGTTCTATTGTAAAAGGGAATTATAAAACAGTTCAGGTGATTATATAAGATATAATAATCTAAAATCTAATCTAATCTAAATCTAAAATTAGAAACTGGTGCCGTGACCCTGGGACTGTGTATATGAAGTTTACCCAGTAAAGCTAATTATTAACTTTAAGCCCATCAACTTTAAGTCTACTTAAGTCTACATTAAGTCTCCTAGTGTAAGGACAGAAGTAGCATGGGGAAACATCATGCACTCAGTTTTTCTATTAGCTCACTTTCAAAACCACATTCAAGTGACATTCAAGAAGGCAAATGCTGTTGAACACCCCATTCCTATCCTCCCCACTCCTACCTACACTCACTGAGCATTATTATCAAACACACCTATAAGTACACCTGCAGGTACGACCTGTAGCCTGTGTGTTACTGAAGTCAGTTATCAGACCATATGAAACAGGTTTAAAACAGTAACGTAGTAATTTATTACGCTTTATTACATACAGTTGAAGTTTCTAATGACTGCTAATGATCTACTTCCACAGTGGTGTTCCGGGTGGTGTTTAAAGCTTCCATAGATGGTACTCTGGTTGTGCTGACTGAGTCTAAAGCTGCAGGTTCGTCTTCCCCTGAAGCTCCATCGTGAAGGTTTTGGAAACGGGTGGCCTTCCTGCTGGAAGGGCTGAGGCCAGTGGTAAGCTCCTGCTTGGAAAGCAGGTGCTGTCATGTGTCTTCTTTCCATTTTAATCCATACTGATAACACAGCTCATCCAGAGCTTTTTGTTGCGGTGTTGGTACGAACTTCAAACTCTCAGCTCAACCTGGCATGGTTGCCTTCTTCTCCTGTTTCCGTACTTGGTGTACTGTTGTCTTTGGTGGTGTTCAGGGTCATGGAGGAGGTGGGGTCAGTGGTAGGGCCTGATGATGTGCTTCTCTGTCCTCTCATCACAGTCCGCTTCGGTGTTCTTAGCTGGATGCTCTTACCCCACTAAAGCTCCCAAAGCCGAGGCTGATGAGAGGCACTTTCATCTGGGTGATGTGCAGAAGCATGTTAGGACGTAGCCCATCCTCATTGATGCTTTTGGACTCATCCTGCATTGCTGCCCTCTTGGCCAGCAGTGGCTGTCTGTGAACCAGGTCACGCCTGCAGGCAGCTCTTGGCTTCGCCTCACTGGACTCCTTCTCTGCAACTTCTGGCCATTCCAGAGGAGCACTTTCAAGTGCATCACTCTCTGGTGCAGGCTTGGTTGGGAGCCAGATCCAGCCTCTTCAGAGAGCTGGATCTTCAGTCCACTGTCTGATGTGCAGCACCATGCGGGGCCCATTCATTGATGCTTTTGGTTGGTCAGCATTTCTGTCCCTCTGGGAGTCAGTGGCTGTCTGTGGACATTGGTCACGCCTGCAGACAGCGGATTGGTTCGCCGCCTGCTGTTGATGGGCTGTCATCTGCAACTGCTGGCCATTCCAGAGGCTCGCACTTTCAAGTGCATCACTCTCTGGTGCAGACTTGGGAGCAAGATCCAGCCTCTTCAGAGCTGGATGTCCACAGTCTTCGGGAGCTGGATGTCCTCAGTCCTTCTGGCTGCTTGCAGCACCATGCAGGAGTCGCCTCTGTCATTCAGGACTAGGATCTAACCAGATGCTGGCACCCCAGTTCTGCCCTCTTGGCCAGACAGTGGCTGTTCTGGCCAGGTCAGCTGTTGATGGGGACAGAAAGGAACTTGGCCTTAGCCTGCTCCAGGCTCCCCTCATGGGCAGGACTTGGCGGATCACTCTCTGGTGCAGGCTTGGAGCAGATCCAGCCTCTTCAGAGCTGTATGTCCACTGTCTGTTGGGAGCGGCGGGCCTTAGTCCGCTACGGTTCGTCAGCAGGAGTCTCTGGGAGTCTAACCAAACTAAGACCATTGACTTCAGGCAGACACAGCCTGCCAGACAGGCGGATGTTCTGTTCGCCTCCTGCTGTTGATGGGCTGAAAGGAACTGGCCTTAGCTGCTCCAGAAGCTCCATCATGAAGGCTCGGATCTTGCAGCTTTCAGAGCTGGATCACTATCCTCTTTAGAGCTGGAGGGAGTCTGTTGGGAGAAGATCCAGACTCCGTCATGCAGGCACCTCCACTGACGCCTGGAAGGCAGGTTCCGCTCTCATTTCCACGCTGTTGTTTTGGCGTGGATGTTTTTCCTTTGTCAGAGAAGAAGTCCATGTTAGGACGTGATCCATCCCCATTGATTCTTTTGGGCTCGTCCTGTACTGGTGCCCTCCTTGCCAGCAGTGGCTCTCTGTGGACCAGGTCACGCCTGTAGACAGCTTTTGGCTTCGCCTCACTGCACCCCTCATCGGCAACCTCTGGCCATTCCAGAAGAGCACTTTCAAGTGCGTCACTCTCTGGTGCAGACTTGGGAGAAGATCCATCCTCTTCAGAGCTGTATGTCCACTGTCTTTGGGAGCGGCGGGCCTTTGGCCGCTTCGGTTCGTCAGCAGGTGTCTCTGGGAGTCTAACCATTCGCTGGCCATTGACTTCAGGCAGACACAGAATCTGGCTGACAGGCGGATGTTCTGTTCGCCTCCTGCTGTTGATGGGCTGAAAGGAACTGGCCTTAGCTGCTCCAGAAGCTGCATCATGAAGGCTCGGGATCTTGACAGCCTTCCTCTTTGGGAGCTCAGACTCCGTCATGCTGGATGTCCTCAGTCTTTGGGAGCTGGATGTCCTCAGTCCCATCTGGCTGATGTGCAGCACCATGTTAGGACGTAGCCCATCCTCATTGATGCTTTTGGACTCATCCTGCATTGCTGCCCTCTTGGCCAGCAGTGGCTGTCTGTGGACCAGGTCACGCCTGGGGACAGTTCTTGGCTTCGCCTCACTGCTCCCCTCATCGGGCCATTCCAGAGGAGCACTTTCAAGTGCATCACTCTCTGGTGCAGGCTTGGGAGCAGATCCAGCCTCTTCAGAGCTGTATGTCCACTGTCTTTGGGAGCGGCGGGCCTTTGGCCGCTTCGGTTCGTCAGCAGGAGTCTCTGGGAGTCTAACCAGTCGCTGGCCATTGACTTCAGGCAGACACAGAACCTGCCAGACAGGCGGATGTTCTGTTCGCCTCCTGCTGTTGATGGGCTGAAAGGAACTGGCCTTAGCTGCTCCAGAAGCTGCATCATGAAGGCTCGGGATCTTGACAGCCTTCCTGCTTTTTGAACTACGAGCAGGGAAACCATCAGACTCCGTCATGCAGGTACCTCCACTGACGCCTGGAAGGCAGGTTCCGCTCTCATTTCCACGCTGTTGTTTTGGCGTGGATGTTTTTCCTTTGTCAGGGAAGAAGTTCTTCCTTGTGTGGTGTCTACTATGGTCCATTGTGATAATCTAAAATGTGATTACAGACACGATTATATAATAATAAAAACTATATAATTATTAATTATGCTTTGAAAATGGCCACCACTTCAGTTTTTACCCATTTGCTGACAACATGCAAATAATGAAAGATCTGATAATGTACTATATGGTACTGTGATAACATTAATCATACACTATATAAGTAATAAATAGGAAAACATATCTTCATAAATACATAATAAAGTCACAGCTTCATAATCGGGGTCTAACTATTAATGAGTCATGTTTAAATATAGATATGTACCACTTGGTAATGATTAACTAAACATTAAAGAAAAGCTTAGCATCATAAAGTAGCAAGATAATACATAGTACATCACTTACAACTGGACCTACATGAACCGATAATAAATTTATAAGTTATGAACATTAAATTATTAATATATTAATGACAGAGTGTATAAACTATATCATATCAACACTATTTCTCATTTCAGAAATTAGAGTTAAAGCTTTAGATGAAGTGATCTTTCTATTGTAGGAAAAATAGAATGTAAAAGAAAAAGAATATCATGAAAAATAATGAAAATAAAAATAAATAATAATAATGTAATAAAGCATTAATAAGAAACAGGATGGTAATAAGATAAGAAGTGGTGAAAGAAGCTATAAAGTTAATCTGCTAATCGTGACGTACCTCTCTCGAGCTCTGTCTCCTACAGAATGACTGCACGCTTCACAGCTTGTTCCATTATGACATCACAAGCCAAATTCCATAAGCCCCGCCCCCTTACAGTTACTATGGCCGCAGCTCAGCTCAGCCTGGTAGAACACAGTGCTGGTTCTAGAGGACGTGAACGTTCAGCAGCACAGAGTCAAACTCTGAATCAGCCAGCAGAGACTTTTAATGAGAGCAGCTTCAGTCCAGCAGCACTGAGAACCGACTCCATCTGATTTCAGATCCATTTAAAGACGAAATGAAGATTCTGGAAAGCATGTTTACATTTATCACCGCAGGACAGCTTTTAGCCCCTGGACGGCAGGTCTGAGGAGGAGCTAATGCTAAAGCTAACACAGGAGCTATCCAGTGCAGCTTCTCAGAGCAGATCCCCAAACTCTAACCCACAGCCACACTGACCTGCACTCCTCTATGTGTCATTTACTGATCCCTCGTTCCTCCCATAGACTCCCATTCATGTTTAGCAACACCTTAGCACGCACTTAGCAACCCCAACAACCATTTAGCAAACAACCCTCACACCACAGCAGCCATCTAGCAACACCTTAACAACCACCTGAGGCATCCTAGTAGCAGCCCAGCAACAGCTTAGCAACCACCTAAAACATCACAGGAACCGCCTACCAACACCATAACAACCATCTGGGCTACCATTGCAACCTCTAAACATCCGCCTGGGATAGCATGGCAACCGTCTAGAAACACCATAGCAACTATCCAGGATATCACAGCAATCACTTAGCAACACTATAGTAACCACCTAGCAACGCCTTAGCAATCATCTAGGATGCCAATAGCTGCCATCTAGCAACAGCTTAGCAACTACCAGGGATACTATGGCAACCGCCTGGAAACACCATAGCAACTATCCAGGATATCACAGCAATCACTTAGCAACACTATAGTAACCACCTAGCAACGCCTTAGCAATCATCTAGGATGCCATAGCCACCATCTAGCAACAGCTTAGCAACTACCAGGGATACTATGGCAACCGCCTAGAAACACCATAGCAACTATCCAGGATATCATAGCAGCCACGTAGCTACACCATAGCAACCACAGTCAAATCATCATAAACGTAATTCCACCATCTTAACATTCCTAAATAGTTCAGTACCTGAGATGTTAACATGCTCATAGTGAGACGCGGGTTGGTCTGATTTCCTTACGGAGGTGGTGATGGGAACCAGGGGTCACAAGCCCTTTAAACAGCCTGGAGAGTTCCTTATACAGCTTTATCCTTCACTTAAACGTCCCTAAGTGACCTATACTGACCATCCTGGAAGCTGTCACGTGACAGTTTGTGTATCTGTGGACATGTGACCTCACTTACAGAACAGCGATGTGATTGGTTAGTGCAGCAGACCAAACCAGCTCATTTTAAAAGCCTGTGTTTTGTGTCTATAAGGCTGATATACACATTTAACAGCTGTAGTGCTTCCAGAACATGCTTTATATTACATAGAACCCATTCTGACCTGATATCTAGAACACAATACTGGAACACTGAATAGTGAAATAAGGCAGTTATGAAATAGTGGACAGTTTTCTGACCTTAAAATAGTCAAAGAAGACGTCATGTGACCTCTTTAATAAGACTGATCTGAGTTTAGAACCGATCTCTCATCACTGTGCTTTAGGGGGGAAGGGTTCTGGGCTCTTATGGGATATACTTCTCCACCATGAATATATTACAGTACATGGATTAAATGCCCTTTAACCTTTAGCCGACCCTTCATCCCAGAAATACCCTACACAGTGAGCCGGATGTCAGGCAGCATGTACCTGTTTCATACAGACGGAGACATTAACCGCTTCAGCTGTCTGGATCCTAGCACCATCGCTTCGACCCCTAGTGCCCCTCACCACCACTGTGAAGAAAGGTATATCATAGCAGTGGTCTTCTGGTTCAGCCAGGTGGTCTTACAGAAACTTTAACCAGTTCCTCCAGGAGAGTAGTGTCTTTCTCCGTGCAGCCATTCCATACATACAGTGTCTGGCTGTGTTTGGACTCCTGACCTCTGACAGTAGTGTTGGACACATTTCCACGAGACGTTCCCTGCACTGTAGCACCTCCTCTCAACCTATGGGTCCCGTCACTCACACCCCGCAGGTATTTACAGTCCCATCATCCTCCTGCAGCGCCATCTGCAGGAGCCTGAAGTTACTACAAGGTGACCAGTTGTTTGGTTGGTGAACTTGTTGGTTCTGTAAGAATTTCAGAGTAGATATCTAGAACCTAAACAGACTTCTGAACATGCTCCCAGAAATGTAGTGTGACCAAATTCAACACACAGAACCTCTGATGGGCCTTACTGGATTTAATATGTTTAATATTTACCACACATTAAGTATAATGCTGTACAGAGTTCCAGAAATATTCTCGGACTGCCCGCAGGTTCAGACACAGTCAGGGACGGTAAGACTCTCAGTCACAAAGGTTTTGCCAAACCACGGAATTTCACAGCTCTACCGTGCGGCAGAGTCTCAGGAGAGAGAGGGGAGAGAGGGGAGAGAGGGGAGATGGGGTTGGAGAAAGTGACACATGGTCTCATCATTCTCTGTACCTCATTCTCCTCTTTCCTTTTGAAGACCAGCCCTGGAGGACTCAAGTGGTATATGAGCCTGCGTCCTGGAGGTTTTGTGACCCTGTGAGACGACGTGCCGGTCCAGGTCTCCTGCCGAAACACCACTGAGGCACAGAAAGAGGTAAGCAGCAACAACACACCATCTATCTATCTATCTATCTATCTATCTATCTATCTATCTATCTATCTATCTATCTATCTATCTGTCTGTCTGTCTGTCTGTCTGTCTGTCTGTCTATCTATCTATCTATCTATCTATCTATCTATCTATCTATCTATCTATCTCTGTCTGTCTGTCTGTCTGTCTGTCTGTCTATCTATCTATCTATCTATCTATCTATCTATCTATCTATCTATCTATCTATCTATTGGTCTGTTTGTCTATCTGTCTGTCTGTCTATCTATCTATCTATCTATCTATCTATCTATCTATCTATCTATCTATCTCTCTGTATCTCTGTATCTATCTATCTATCTATCTATCTATCTATCTATCTATCTATCTATCTATCTATCTATCTATCTATCTATCTATCTATCTATCTATCTATCTATCTATCTATCTATCTATCTATCTATCTATCTATCTATCTATCTATCTATCTATCTATGTCTGTCTGTCTGTCTGTCTGTCTGTCTGTCTATCTATCTATCTATCTGTCGATCTATCTATCTAGAACCCTTTATATACCTAATTGGTTCTTTGTCATGGTAAAATGGTTCTTTGGATTGATGGAGAATGTGTTATATGTGGTTCTGTGTAGAACGTTCTGTTGTTGCAATGGGAAGCTTATAAGAACAGCTAAACGCTTTTTGATGCTGTATAGAACCATTTTCAAAAAGGTTCCATATAGAACCAAATACAGCCATCAGTCCGAACAGCCGTTTCACCATTCAAAGAAGCATTTACCCATGCAGATGATTCTTTGGGGGTTCATGGTTCTATATAAAAGCATTGGCTTGATTAAGGAACCCTTGAGGAACCATCTTTGATGAGTCTACATAGGAGGACTGTTGTAGGTTCTAACTGTAGTCAGTGCTTGTAAGTGGTACTGTGTGTCTGAACTCTGCTTCTTTACGGTGTAACAAGGCTAATGAAGGTAACCAGTACTGGAAGCTAAAACCGTAGCCGTTAGCATTGTGCTAAATACATGCCTTGTGTCGGGTTTAGAGCTGTGTTGAGTCATTAATATTCTTTTCATGGTCATAAAATTTGACGATGAGCTGAATAACCAGCTGGGTAGCACTGCTGTAGATCAGCACTCACACACTGACTTACACAAACCAGCCTTTCATGACATCTAACATAGTGGCTATAAAAGCTGCCCTGGTCCATTTCCATCATCATGTCATGGAATGTTGGAATACTGGGCGTTGGAATAAGCCAGTGTCAGTATTAGCCAGATTTAATATTCAGATAAACTATAGAATCAGTTTAACCCCATGGATTATTATATTAGTGGGATTAAAGGAGCAATATGTAAAATTTGTAGTTTAAGACATTCCAAAATGAACTAAAATGATAAGAATGTGAAGAAATAACAATGTTGACTGTGTGTCAGGCGTCTGTTTTTGGTGTTGTGGAAATGTCTACTCTAGTTAACATGCTAACCAGCTAGCCCGGGCGCGGCCTGTCTGGTAATCCTGTTTCATTATACCACTTGTAGCCTGAAGAGGCGATAATGAGTCACTGTACTGTACAGCAGCAAACAACCGAAGAAGCATAAATGATGTAACTAGAAGAACAAACAGGAGTTAGGATCGAACTGCTTCTCACCACTGGAGACATAGGGATGTTATGGAACGAGAGAGAGAGACAGAAATGGAGAGAGAAAGAGAGACATGTGTTGTCGGCATGGCGACCCCTGATTACTATCACCACCACTATACAGGAGGCAATAACCCGTTTCACATGGAACCACTCCGAGTGACTCTTTAAGGATGACAGTGGACTGAATTCACTTCTGTGTGTGCGTCCTCAGAGTCTGTCCCATGTCCCGGGCTGCGGTGTGGTGGCTGGGCATATGGATAGGGGTGTGCGTCTGGGCTGCGCCCCCTCACCACCGAGGCTGGCTCCGACTGTGGGAGGAGGGCGAGAGCTGCGGTGAGTGTGACAGGTCACGTTGTCCTGTGGCGCCACCCGACTGTCCGGCAGGTTTGGTACGGGACAGGTGCAGCTGCTGTGAGCACTGCGGCAACGCTGAAGGTCAGTGGTGTGACCTCAACAGCTCCCAGGAGTTCTATGGTCGCTGCGGTGAGGGGCTTCGGTGCCAGAGGAGGCCGTCTCAGGCCAGGGCTCAATGGGGCGAACCCGAACCTAGGTGCGTGTGTGAGAGCCAGGGTGCAGTGTGTGGCTCGGATGGGCAAACCTACCTCAACCTGTGCCAGCTGAGAGAGGCGGCCAATCAGTTAGAGACCACGCTGAACCCAACAGCACAGGGTCCGTGCAGCTCTGGTAAGTCATGTGACTTCTAAGACACTTACTGGACCCTCTACTAGAAGACCCTAAAGGTCAGTCTTAGGTGTAGGTGTTTCTAATAAAGTGGCCAGTGTGTGGAAGTAGGTCCCCTCAGTGTTTAGTGTAGCAAACTTCTAATAAAATGGCAAGGTAGGTGTTTATAATATAGTGGCCTGTGTGTGGAAGTACAAGGTAGGTGTTTCTAGTGAAAATACAAGGTAGGTGTTCAGTTAGTGGTCAGGTAGTGGTCAGTTAGTGTACAAACTGGGTGTTTCTAATAAAGTGGCCAGTGAGAGGAAGTTGAAGATCGATGTTTCTACCAACAGGTGGTGTAAACCGGTTCCAGCCCCCTGATATGCTTTTATCTGAACCCCCCACCTGCAGCTCCTCGGATAACCCGAGCCCCCAGTAACACAGAGAACTACACAGGGCATGACATTGTGTTTGGGTGTGAGGTGACGGCCTATCCTCTACCACATGTCAGCTGGAAGAAGAAGGGCAGCGACGCCCCCCTGCCTGGGGATGACCCTCACGTCTCAGTACAGGTGCGGTCACTGAGTTTGTTATGTCACTATTGTGTGCAGTTAGAGAGACGTGGTGTTTAACTGTGCACCATGTAGTTTAGTACTGTAGTGGTGTTGGCACTGTGTACACTGTGTTGGTAGGATTGACTTCTCACTGTGCTGAATGCATTTCTAAGGCACGTGGTGGGCCGCAGCGCTACACTGTGTCCACCTGGCTCCAGATCCACCGCCTCCGAAATATGGATGCCGGCGTCTACGTTTGCATCTCCCACAACACACTGGGAGAGGCATCTGCCACTGCACACCTGTCTGTGCTCACAAACGGTACGGCTGAGTAACAAACAGGGCCGGTTTGGATCTATTAGGCCGGTACAGGCTTCTTCAACAGCTCCACATCCTTTCAGACCCCCACAGCACTGAGTTATTTTCTCACAGTGACAGGATGGACAGAAACAGCTGGATGGTTTCAGATCTGAAGCAGCCTGATTCTCTCCTCTCTCTCAAGCCACTAAGTGTTGTTTATCCGATGGGGCCAGGTTTGATGGTCTACCAGGTCTTCCAGGTGGTTGTTAGGAGTCCCATGTTCTCTGTAGCTTCTAGTCATTTTTTGAACTTTAGTTTTAAAAAGTAAAAGTAATAAAGGACATATGAACTATGACTGATTACTTTGGGATTATCCAGGCCGGAACATTTCAGGAGTACAGCACTGAGAGCTTCCATCTGAAACGTTCCAGTTCTAGTATGTGGTTCTTGTTTCTGGTTTATGCTCCGGGGTGGAATAATCAGACACGGTAACAAATGGTTCCTACATTCATAGCCAGGGATTCAGTATGGAGGTCTGAAACACGTCATTCGCTGCTGACGGATCTTGTTTCTGTTGCAGCGGTCGGAGGAGCTGACGGTGGCCTTCATGATGGCTTTTACTATGACAGAGAAAACAAGCTGCGTGAAGAAGAGCTGGAGTCGGGCGACTATACGGTCTGAGTGTGTTATGAGGTGGACAGCATATGGTCACTGCATACGTTATGATCAGTGGTTATGAATAATTACAGGTCTGTAAATAGAAGATTTTTGTTCACTTAAATAATACAAACAATTAAACCACCAGCACAACACACGATAAAGAAAATAGTTTTATTATTATTATTATTATTTTTATTGACTTTGGCACAAGTGATATTAAATCATCTGCTTCATACTACAGGCACCTGGACAGCAACGTCTCTGTCTTTATTAATAAACTGATTTTTATTGGATTTGGATTATCTGAACCACATGTGTTTGTAACTGGAACAAGTGGTCAGCAGAATTTCACTGATTGTGGTTAGCACGACTCTGTGGCTGCGATGTAAAGGCGTTTTACACCTCAGACGTCTGGTTCTCATCACCTCGACTGTGAACAAGCCTGAGCTGAAGCATTGTTTACATCTCACCATTTAATTATGCAGGAATTTTGGAAATTGGCAGAATTATGCTTTACCAAACAAACGAAGGAAGAGGAAGAGTACCTGTGTTCTTTTAACCAGCTCACAACAAAGCAGGAACTTTTTTTATTTGTGTTTATTCTAATAATATTTATATACTTTCATAAGCAAAAATAAATCTTCAGGCCGAATAAGTTCCTCAGAAACAGACGTTTGTACAGTACTTCACTACTGCTGCTCTGACTTAAATTCAAAAACACAGCCTAAAATGATCACAAACAATTTCTTCTACCGAGAAAAGGCATAAAGGAAAACCCTGACCCAACCAGTTAATGGTGCTAACAGTGAATGGAAGCTAGCAGACACCAGTTACACCATCTCCTCCGCATAATGCTAACTGATGCTATTTATTTGTTGCAACATAAGCATTTCTGACTGATGTGTTCCTTTAAACTGACGATACATTCATGGTGCAACCAGCAGAGGGCGCCACATGGCAACAAGAACAAAGACACGAAGCTCCTTGTCCGAGCTGCGGATCAAGAGACTATAGACACTGCTCCGAAATCCTTGCATTCTACTTTCTGCATAAAGGTCCCCCTTTAAAGTAGACATGAAATTAGAATACCCCACCCCACCCATGCAGCCTATGCTAAATCTGAGCCGTACTCAGAAAAGCAGTTGAAGGCTGCAGGATGGTGTTAGGGGGTTCAAGTTTGCAGGGGATAAAATGCGGACTTTATGATCATCTAGACATCTAGACGACGTCTGTAACATGCCTGTCAATCCTGCGGGGTCTGAAAGTGGTCCAGAGCAAAAGCAGATCCGGATCAGTCTGTAAGAGGCTAGGTGAGTCACATCTCAAAATGGCGGTATATACTCTCCACGTATCCCAGAACTCTTTGCCAGTCGGGACTCTCGGCTTTTAACATCTCCTCCACTGTCTGTACAGAGACACAATGTTCAGAGTTAATCAACAGAGCTAATTATATTATATAACTGAATCCAGTAATGCAGTAATTCTGTACATATTCAATGTCACATTAACCTTTTTAAATTAATTGTTTCGTTCTGCTGAATGTTTGTTTACTTTATATCTTAGTACCTGCTCTGAACATGTTATATAACTGATTTTGTAAGACCCTCATCAAGAAACATTATTATTATTCAAAATAAACACCAATAAGACTTTGCCTGTAGCTAAATATGGTAGAGTATATATTCTTGGTAATGGGCTAGGTATGCCAAATGTTTCTCAACATCCAGCTAATAGGCTAGTGTTCACTTAAGCTTAACGTGACCAAGATGTATTGATTACTCATTATTCATTCTGGAGACAGTTGTGGTATTTCAGGGGGTGGAATGACCATTTAACTGTTTTACAGGTACTCACCAGCGAGGCAGGGATTCCAACACCCTCTCCAGTCCGAAATGCCAGTAAGAGGTTTTCTTTCTGAGGACCAAATCATCATCATCATCAGAACAGACGGCTGCTTTGAGACTATACAGGAATAATGAAATATGGGTCTGTTTTTACTTTAGCTCAGATTTAATGCCGAGAGTAAGCTTTATGAACAGGCTTTTTAAAAGTGGCCTTGGGTCATAGCTGGATGCTGCTTTGAGGGTACTGCGAGTACTTTTGTATGTCCCTGCGGTTTTGGACTGTAGGCTTTTACTCATGTCTATTCTGTCCCACCCAGGGGTCTCTGTATGGTGGAGCTCTAAAATGGGCGGGGGCCTAATATGCCAATACCAATATGACATGAACTTAAACTGCTGTTGATTAATATCTGCTCAGTGTCGCAGTGTTGCAGTTGTGAACTGGCATTAGCGTTACCTGATATTATCTGCATCTTTTATAAGTTGTTTTCCATCTCCAATTAAAAAGCAACTACAAATATTTGTTTAGAACAGCAACTCCAGCTTGTTATATTCTCGTGTTTTACTGATTATTTATTGTGTTAATTTTTTTTCCTTGTTTTTATTGTTTTATTGTTTTACTATTTTGTAATGTGGAGCACACTGAAAACGTTCATGCCTTCACAAGTGAAGAGTTAATAGTAAGACATTTTGTTGACAATTTGTGTGTGTGTGTGTGTGTGTAATTTAAACTATTTAAAATTATAAAAAATTAAGTTTTTGTATTTAGAAACCTCTCTGGTAGAATTTGGAAACGAGGGTTGTGGGCCCCTTCCCTGACCGAAGGACACTGATAATGTAATGAGCTTTCAGAACTTGAACTCAGAACTTGGTGAAGGACTTACCTTCTAAGGATGTGAGTAAATTATCTACAATTGTTATTGTATCTTCATCAATATAAAAAATGGTGATTTTGCCTCTTTCTAAGCCTGTACATGTGATGTAAACACTTAACGCCTGATGCCTCAGACTTTTAAATTATCATTTCAGGCTTTGCATGGCGACACACAGCAGCACACAGCCACCATAGTTTAGCTCTTTTTTTTTTTCTTCTAAAATATATGTGAATATCTGTTGTACTATGGCAAGTAATTACACCGTGATTTATTAATATTCGGGCTGGTTAAGATTATTAAAATTTTTGCTTTAAATGTGTGAGTAAGCATGAGCAGCCGCTGATCAAGTCAGTCAGTATCAACACTGTTTAGCAGGTGTGCATTTGTGTGTTACCTTGTTCTCTGGACTGAGCATTTTGTATGGTATGTGTGAGGGGAGGTAGGTGTGGTAAATTGCACAGAAGGCCAAACCATCCACCCAACTACTGCTGAAGTTAGTGATCTCTATATTCTGAGAAAGAGAGAGAGAAAGAGAGAGAGAAAACATGAAGTAATAACATAAATATTCAGGACTAATCATTTATCTATTCGGCCAGTGAAGACAGACCTGCTACTGGTGCTTATGTGACTGAATTTAAAAATGAGTTTCATTCAAGGCAGCTCAGCTTAGTTGGATGTAGCTCTGTACCGTGTATCCGATGGTCCGATTTTGGCACCAGCGCAGTAACGAGTTCCGTTTGGAGCCGCCATGACGTCGCAACAGCTTACTGAAGTCCTCCTGAAGCCTGGCCATATAAGAAAAGACAGGAGCAAAGCAAGACATACATTGAAAATTATCTGAATGAACAAATTTATGTCCATCCTACACATTCCAGTTTTCTCAGTTCAGACTGAGAGCTGAAACTGTGCTAATTCCTCAGGGAATGAAACCCCAAACTGATCCCAAAACTTGGAATATGTCAGGTGAGAGCCACATAACAACATTAAGGTCTTAACACCGTACTGACCGTTGCTGCAGCTGAGCCGAGACGGGAATGATAAAGTGTGGATTTATTAAAGAGTATTAAAGGGTAAAGAGTAGATTTGTTGGGATGTGTTTGTGAGTGTAGGAGCGAAAGATGCACAGTGAGAGAGAGAGTGACAGAGAGGGAGTAATCAAGTGATTAAATGGGACAGAAACAGAAAAACAATTTATACTCACTTCGTCTTGGCGGCCTTGTTTGGAGGAAGATCTATAAGGGGAGAACTTGACAAATGGGCTAAATTGTCATCCTTTTTATCTGTTAAAGACACAGAGGCAAAGGAACGAATGTAATTCTTATTTATTCATATTAAGTACCATCACGTCATTTTCAAAAATGCTGTGTTGAATGAACTGGCATGCTGAAACGTTCATCTTGCGTACCTTTGTATGAATTGATCAGGTTGTCCTGTTGGTCCAGACGTTTCTCTCTGGCTGGATGGTTGTTCTGAAGTACATCATGAAACACCAGGAAAACATTAGCTTCAAACCATATTAATTTTTCAGGCTCTGCCGGCTAACATTTCTGCTCGTTCTAAGGCAACAAGCAACACCATCACCTTATTTACCTGTAAAGAGATCCAGCTTTGGTGTTACAGAGAGAGAGTTAAAGGCTTTGTTATCTTTTGTCAGAGACACTTTTGGACTGGAGGACTTTTTTAGATGTTTAATAGAGAAAGCAAATCTGTCTCTTCTACGAGATGACCACCAGCACAGACTGCAGACAGCTTAACTTTTTACAGACTGCCTACCTGCACAGACTGACCACCAGAACATTAAAGACTGCTTACCTGCACAGACTGCACTTTTTGCACATAGCCTGGTGATTCAGTTTATCACTGCATATATACTGCATATGTAGTTTATACTGCATATGTACACTGTGTGAAGAATACATGTATCTATACTTAATAACTAATCTATATTCGGCTGCTATTGCACAGTTCTGTCATTTGTACTCATACTGCATACCGTACATAGGTACTGCTCCTATATCCTCCAGTGTTATATAGCATATACTGTACATTTTCTTATTTTTTATACACACATATATTTGTCTTCTCTCTATTTCTTTTCTTTCTTATTTAGTACTTAGTGTGTATATTGTAATTGTTAGTACTTGGGAGCTAGTGCAGGTAGTGTTGGAATTTTATTGTATGGTACAACTGCTTGTTTCTCTGTGTTTATGACAATAAACTCCTGAATCTTGAATCTGAGTCTTGAATTGTGTTGAATTCTGCTTTGAATGACTATGACTATGACCACATGACTAATATAACAAGCCTTTTGACATAATTTATTAAATTCATTTTTCAGATTATTTTAAATAAGTGCAATATATTGTCATGTGTAAGCATACGCAGATATTATGTGAACGTCTGGAACTGTCTATGTGATATGTTGGTTTGATGAATGAAATTAAATTTTTTTTGTCTTTATGTATATATCTGAGTCCTGTTTTGTAAGGCTGCGCAGAAATTTTGTTGTGTAAAACACAATGACAATCAAGTCATCTAATCTAATATAATGATGGAGTATCAATGGCTGAGAGGCCCACAGAGCAAAAACCAAAACATGCTGTAAAAAAAGCAGATGGATGTTCTTACCTTGTTGACAGATCTGGAGCTCAATGGTACAGATGTCTGGGATATACCATTTACTACGTTGGAAGAGGGGTCTGACGGAAGTCTGGATAGGCTTCTGCAAAGTGATGGAATGTACCATGAAATTAGTGTGTGGGTAGTTGTGTTTCCACAGGAGCATCATGTTCCAGTTAACATTTGCCCTTCAAGACCATGGAACGAATACAATGAAGCATTCAGAGTCGCTAAACAACGTTCTCCATGCCACTAGATATGTGGGAGTTAATTCAATTCCAGAAAGATTGACTCATTGTGAATGTGAAATGACTGGCTTCTGGTTATACTTGAGTCAAGTGCTCAGGGTTCACTGGATTATAGAGTCTATGTTATGATTTTTTTTCCCTTCCTTCTTTTCTGAAATAAAAAGTTTATTTTACTAAATTAAAATGTCAGAATTTATCATTCATCTCTAAAGCCCACACAGTCCATATATGGAAATTTAGCTGCAAAGCCTATTTTGAATATGTTGTAGTTGTGATGTAACCATGTATACATTTACATATGACCCACCATTCAGACTACAACACATTATCTCCACTATTCCTTTCAAAAAGTTATATGGAGAGGGTGTTACTGCAGGCAGTCTGCATCTGAGTTACTGTGTGGAATATGTGGAGATAAATGATTAAATGTGGGGCTGTTTCAAGCCATCAGAAAGCAAATGCATATTATTTATTTTTTCCCATGCCCTTAAAGGCTTTAATATGACCTAATTTAATAATTAATTAAATAATAATTTTATTTTTAAATGGGGCAGCCAATCAGAACAGAGGTCATTTACATATGTCATAAAGACACAGTACCACAAACAGCCAGCAAGGTTAGAAAATATAAAAATATAAAAACTACACTGATCCTCAAAAAAGCAAAGTTGCACCCAGAAGGTCAACTTTTTTTTTTTTTTAAATTCCCTTTTTGATCCCACAGTGGGGAAATTCAGTCTCTGCATTTTACCCATCCGTGAAGTGAAACACCACAAACACACTAGTGAACACACTAGGGGGCAGTGAGCACACTTACCCGGAGCGGTGGGCAGCCCTATCCACGGCGCCCGGGGAGCAGTTAGGGGTTAGGTGCCTTGCTCAAGGGCACCTCAGTCGTTACTGTAGGCTCAGGGAATCGAACCGAACCGGCGACCCTCCGGTCACAAGGCTGGTTCCCTAACCTCCAGCCCACGACTGCCCCCATTCACTGACAAGAATGAATCTCAGACTTCCTCCAGGGTGCCACAATTTTGTTGATGATGAGTATAATGACAAATATAAAACACTGGCACTGTGATTCATGTATGGTTGGAAGACTCTGCTAGTATTTACCTCGACCTTTCCGTACTATTCCTCTCTTTTTCTCCTCTCCCTCTTTCTTCCCTCCATCTCTCTCCTATTCCAGTACCCCTCCAACATCCTTCAAGTGGACCCTTTTCTCTGTCTTTGGGGAGTGTTGGTGGTGCCCCCTGTTGTCCTGGCGGTTCTTTCCTTTGAGTCAGTCTCTGCCTGCTCTGCTCCAGCTCCTCCTTTAACCGCACCACTTGACCTTCAACCTCCCTTCGCCCCTGCTGAGCATCGTCCAGCTGCTTCTCGAAGTCCAGCCGCGCCTCTCTGAGCACATTCAGTTCCTCTTCTGCCTCCGCTCTCAATCTGTCCGCCACCACCAGCGCCACCTGCAGGTCAGACTGGAACTGCAGCCACTCACTACGCTCAATCTAGAAACACAAACATAAAGAAAGAGTTGGTATCTGCAGTGTATGTGGAACAACACCACTACACTGAAATCAACTTTAAGTGGTATGGATTTGACATTTTTTTATTAAATAAAAATGTAAAAAGTTTGGAAATTTTGGAAAAAGTTTTTACACAAAGAGTTGGCACAAATTTGGAACCTCATAAAACACTAGAACGTGAAAGTATGCTGTAGCATTAAGATTTCCTTTCACTGAAACTAAAGGGCCCAATGAATAATGAATATCAGCCCCAGCCCATTATTCCATCCCTACCACTATGCATTCAAGCACAAAGTGTTTTCTTGACCAAGCCAGATTCATTTCTACTGAACATTTAATCTGTAGTTGACTCTAGCAGGGCAAAAAAAGGACAAACGGACTTTCTGGACAAATAGCATTTAATGATCATCCCACCTCGAAAGCTATTTATTATGACGCCCCTGTGTTCAGAGGCTGTAAGACTGTATGCTTGATGTTACGCACCTGCTATGCTACGCACCTTTTTGACTCTTAGACTCTAACCCTAACCCTGTCCTTATACTTTTGGCCATGTAACTAGTATATGTACATTGATGCTCACTGGCCAGAGAGTGCAGACCATCTGCTGATGCACAATTTGTGTTAATCATTCACAGAGCCACACTTGGCTGGATATTTTTGGGTGGTGGACTGCTCTCAGTGGTGCACTGCGTTCTCTCAGCAGTGATACATTTGTACCAGTGCCATACTCTATCATGTCCCTGCTGTACTTAGAATGATCCGCCCAAATAATATATGGACAACAGCAGTGCTGTGGTTAGAAACTGGTCAAATGATAAACGGTGTGAAGGCCTGCAACAGCTTTGTACACCTATACACCAGATCCAAAGGTAAATGAAGCTCATACAGTGGCGAGTGAGTGGCAGTACAACAAAAAAAAGGACAACGATTGAAGTATTTCATTAGTCATGTAAAATGACTGAAAGTATAGCCTACTATGTAACCTTAAGTTTCACAGAGGAAGGGAATGACACTATGTTCTCATATCCTGTTCTCGCTCTAGCAGGATTCCCCATAAAGCTTAACAGTATGAGTAATACTCATTGCTGCTGAGGAAACAAAAGAATCATTATGATGAATGAACTAGGATCATCTGATCACAGGGTAAAAGTGTCAGTGAACAATCGGCATCGTCCTGTACAAGTACTCTAACACAATCATTAGAAGCCTAGACTAACATTAACTTAAACTAACCCTGGATCATTCTGACTTGGACAAATAATCCCCTAGAAAAGCCTGTTATGGCTGGGGTCTCGAATGTAGCAGCGTTACAAAGTTAAAGCAGCATTAAGCTAAATGGTCCCTATAGTCCAAATTCAGCCGTTAGTCAAAACGTCATAGGCTGGAACTTCGAGGCAAGCCAACACAAAATGAAAACTCATACCCCACCAGTTAGCACTGTGTAAAATGGACAAAGTACTGACATAATTTAGGCAAATGAATCCGACACAGAATCTTGCACATAAGCACGTCTATTATATGGTATTTAAGAATGACGCCTGTTGCAAATATAACATATCAAGTCTGGCTGTAAGTATTTAAGCTAACCACAAAATACTTTTCACAGTGATTAGCTCTTACAGTGAAATATTTGTGTTGCAACGCCCTGAGCTAAGATTTGGGTTGTAATTTGCACACAGTAAACAAAACAATTACACTCTTAATTCCAGTTACAAGGCTGCATTAAGTTTAAAGCCAAGTTGTCAAAACTGTTAGGTGACAACAGACATCAGTGTATGTATGTGGCATACTAATAATATGACATAGTCATATTATGACACATTGTGTCAATTTGATATATATTGAACTACAGTCACTTGTCAGGCTGTAACATGCTGTCATTTCACCCAAATGTGGTATTACACTACAACCCCTTAACAACTGATACATCAAAACTGACCAAAGCAACCTTCATGATGGACAATGGGTGTTGAAAGAAGCCTTTATAAAAGTCTATAAAAGTTGTTACGTCGAGCTTATGTAGCCCTACAACAAAGTGTAGCCCAAAATGTTTGGGAGAAGGACCAGGCGATATCCACTTGTTTTGTATCTTTCAACCGTCTCCATTTCTACTACAGTATATGGTAAAAAAGGGAAGTACAACGTGCCATTTCAAATTAGAAAAATCATCCGGACAATCAAATAAATAAACAATCATGGTTTACTGGACTAGCACCTAAATCAAACCATCATTCAGTAAATGTTAGGTCATCTGTCATTTGGGGATAGAAAGGAAAATGAGAAAATTAATGTTTTGCTTAATAACCAGGCTAGAGACCTAAACCGTGCCAGATCACAGTACAGGATTGATTCTGGCTAACGGAACATCTGATGAAACAAGACGATCTTGGTTCCAGTTAACTGATTTAAAAAAGGAGACCCGTTCAGAGGATATTTGAGAGCGCAAACTCAAGTAACTAGTGTTAAGAGTGAAAGCTGACCATTCAAGGATTCAAGGATTCAAGGATTCAAGGAGACTTTATTGTCATTCGCATCACATGTGGTACATGGGGTGGAACGAAATTGTGGTACCCAAGGACCCAGTTTTAACCATGTTTTGTAGCTGTCACTAAGCTGCTATCATGCGTTGGCTTGTGTTTTTTCCTGGGCCTTCTATTCCCCTCTTTCACTTATCAGTAAGCTCCCACACCATCAGTGATATGAAAATGCAAATAGACGGAATATGTTTATTTGGTCATTTAGACATGGAATAGAAATCTGTCACCTGCATTATTTGTAAATACAGAGGTCATTACTGCTATACCCCCCAACCAAAATCTAGTTAGCATAATGCTAACTGCCCTGATGAAAAAAAAAAAAATCATAAAAATCATTAAAAGTTTCTGTTGGTCCCTGATGGTGTCCAGTAGTCAGTAATTGTATTTTGTATTGATGGGTTGATGTTACGGTGTAAAGGATGGTCTAAAGGATTAACAGGTGTTTTGGGACTGATTCCAAATGCATTTCCTGGTTTCTTACTGGGATATTAAGCTGTCCTATGGGAAACTAGTGGTCTGTAATGGTAACCCTTGAGCCAATTCCCAAAAGAAAGCAAAACCATCAGGTTTCAACCACAAAGATGGCATCAGTCCTTTTCTAGCAATGTTGTTGGATTTAGGCCTATATCACACGATAACTACATAAACCATGCACAAAACTACAGAGGGAATCTTCGGACACTAAACGTGTTTAATGCTGACTGACTATACAACTTTGTCGTATATATTTTGTTTTTTTCCAGAATATTCTGTCAAATTTCAAACTCTGAGTTGCACTAGTTTGTATGGTGAAATGAAATCAAACAGTGAATGTAAGAAATGGGTTACTCTGGGTTGCTCTCTGCTTTGAATACAGCTTCTGCACTTCTAGTCCAAATTGCTTTTACGTTATGACAAGTCCAGACTGCCATAACTGATGTAAAGACATCTCCATTCACTGGCCCCTAAACGACAGAAAACGGCAGTTAATCTTGCATCATCGCATCTCTATGAATGTTTGGATTTGCTAGCAGAGACACACCCCCTGCGTCCTAAAATGGGCCTGCTGAATCTGTGGCTGCATTTCACCAGGCACAACTGTGAACCTAAAACTAAGGCTAGTTGAGTCTGTGCTGGGCCTGGGGGCCTGGGGTCTGCGTAAGCTGCAGGTCCGGGCAGGCCGAGAAACAGAAGGAGAGAGAATAAAAAGTGGCTTACGCCCACCTTCTGTATGAGGACAGTTCTTACGGAAAACACTTAACCCGGTGCAGCAGGCAGTTCCACTCATCTATTATAGAACACGGTCACACTCCATCACACACTCTCACACATAGAGGAATGTGTGTTTACCCTTCACTTGCTCCCAAACGAGTCCATGCAATAAGTGAATTGCTCAATACACACAGCGGGCAGGCAGGATGTGAGTCAGAAAACACGTACAGCACAGACTCATATAAAGAACCAAAACACAAATACAGTCATAATAAAACCACAGATGTAATGCGCTCACACTGGAGTAGGCAGATATATTGACACATCTGGAACCTTTTAAAACAACAACAATAGTTTTATTTTCAGTTTCACTACTTTGATTGTACCATCATGACCGTTGTGTATGAATACTCAGACGACGTGTGGGGTTACTAGTGGTTTTGGATAGGATATAGAATGGGTCCAGTTGTGTTGTAGACACTGTCACTACTTTACATCTCAACCATTAAAATATTCATGCAAATTCAGTGGATTTTGAATTATTTATTATGTTTTATTTTTTATTAATTTAAAAGATTAATAGAATTAACAGAATTTAGTAAAGCGGAGGGCAAACATCTGTAAACGTTTATGTAGATATGACTCTGTATGCTGGATGCCTGCCAGTTTAGAACAGCAACATTATGCGAGAATTTCACCTTAATATAACAGCCTCAAAATCATTTTGATGGTACACTGACTTATAATAGGGAGAATGATGTCACTTTCATTGCCACTCTGGAACTGGAACACCTACTACAGAGCTAAGTAACTTTGGAATAACAGACACGAGACTGTAATGTTTTACAACACCGTGTCACACAATAACAGCTATGGGGAGCTAGATATAAAAAAAAATAGTTCAGAATTGCCAGCATGGACATAATGGCAGTGGCTGCAAAAAGACTGAAGAAGTTGTTGTTGAAGGAATCAGGGAAGAGAAAAAAAGAATGAATGTGCAAGACGCCAGACAGAAGTTAATTTTGGATTGTTTTTTACTCGTTGGTTAAAGGTAAAAATGATAAAAGGCTGTAGGACAGTGTCAGGGTCTGGAGCAGATGTTGTAATTATTAGACCTGCAAAGGTTTTTCCTGAAAGATTGTGGGCTGTAATTGTATCTGTGTCATGTGTGTCTCTGAGAGGTTTCAAATCTTTGCTGCATTCAAATAAATAAACTCGCTTTTTTTCCATCAGAAAGTTTGGTCAGTGTTTACTAATCTTCAAAAGCTCTCTAATAAATAATACCTCTAATAAAATGCTAAAAAATGATATTACTCTACCTTGTAAACCCACATGGTTCTTTCTCTACTGATCTCGTCTTTGCCGGTGCACTCGCACTCACAAGGTTGAGATGACCTGAGTTTAATGCACCAACTTTATTCCATTCCAGTCTGCGATCTCAAGCGAAATGGAAGCACTACTGCTGCTCAACATTACCAACAAAGACTTTTCAACCGCATCTGCCCTCAGCTTTACAGAGACCATGCTTTCTGAGCTTAACACAGACAGCGTGTTGCACAGACCAGGTGTTGGGCCAAATTCTGAATACACTGCAGAATTTAACTCCACTTGGCGTGAAGGCTTAAGGCAAATGGACACTTCTGGTTACACTTGTGATTTCGGTTACTTGCACACAGAAACAAAAGTTTAATCTGTTGCCTGTGTAAAATGTGTGCACGGCAAGAGGAGGCAGATTCTGTGTGATACGACGTCCTTGAATTCCTACTCCAAACAATAGGGGATAAAGTGCGTCAAAAAATGCGTCTACCTATTTCTTTACTCCTGACCAAACTTCATCCCTTTACTCTCCAAGAGCGTCTCCAGCGATGGAAGGCAGCACCAATGATAATACGTTTTTCTTCTATTTATACCACTCACTTGTTCGATTCTGAACCTGTTGTTTTGCTGAAACAGTGGTCTCCATAATGGCCACTTTCCAAGAGCTGCAGCCATCATTACGTTTATTGTTTGCTTCTTTGGCTACCTGTCCTTAAACAACCGCGAGCAGCACCTTCAACATTACTGAAAAGAGGTTAGAATCGGCCGCCAGGCAGCAGAGCTACTTCATCTTCTCATGCTGCACTGACTCGACTTAATACTACAGTGACTCACTGTCGCCTCCTCAGGTACAAAGTGGTATTACGAGACAGGACGGGCAGAGGGTAGCTGGTTAGCATGCTAACTTCAGTAGATATCTCTCTAACATGATACACAGACGACTTTAACATGCTGTCAAGGCTGTCATTTTTTTGGGAATTGTGTAATTGCATGCAAAATGCCAAACACCAACCAGATGAGTCTTAAAGTTAACATCCAAATTTCTTTTTCAACTGATCATACATTGCTATTGCTAGTAATCTATAGATGAGGTTACTGTGGTGTTTGGAGGAGACTGGATGACAAAGAGAAAGAGAGAGAGGGGAAGAGGAGGGGGAAGGAGTGATAATGATGGACAAAGTGAGGGAGGAGAGAGAGGAAGGAAAGAGAGTATCAGAGCCAAGCAGCCTCCTTAACTGACCCACAGCCTTCACACCACAGCTGCAGCTGATTACTGCATACGCACAGGACACTACAGCGCACACACACACACACACACACACACACAGACACACCCACACAGACACACAGCGAAAAAGAGATTGTGATCTACAGCTGTTATCTTCTCTACAGACTCATTAAGCTCATAGAACTGTGCAGGAGAGACACAAATTAGTCCTGATGATCACCCACACGGATGTTTGTTTCTGTACATTGTGGGGACATACATTTTTTTCCCTAGCTTACCCAAACCTCAACTATAACTACTACAAGCCTAATGTTAATCCTAACCTTAAAACTGTCTTTACCTAGAAATGAAATGGTTTTCCTCGACTGGCTTGTGGTTCACACAACCGCCACACAACAAGTGTATAAACAGGTTTTGGTCCCCACACCGTGGCATAAACCTGGCACACACACACACACACACACACACACACACACACACACACAAACCCTGGAGACTTGATAACAGTTTTTCAAAGAAACCTGCAGGGATTTTTATCCACATCTCCAAAGTTCTGTCATTAGACCAATTTCTGCTTCTGCAATCACATCTACCCCATAAGGACGGTGACCCTATAGCCTGACGCACACCTCCCCAGGAATGTAACTACACATCATGGGGACAGAGACAGCCACTGTGAATGCTCCACTTGGTAGTGTTGTCATTCCCCCTTTGCATTACTGCCTTCGCTGCCATTTTTAAATTCAGTCGGTCACAGACTGTACAAATATGAAAAAGTAAGAAGTAACTCCTGTTCAACAGCTGTTAGCTCCGCTCAGTTTCGGCCGCCATTGTTTGTAGAACGGCAAGAAAGTCCTTACAGTGGCATAGAAATCACAATGCCAACTACCACTATGGAGGTGTAATTGATGAGGGATGCAAAAAAACACTAACGCACAAGTGTAAACATTCACAACAGCATAGGCTTAGATTTGGAACGTAAAATTGAGCTGCCCCCTTTTTAGCAGCTATTTCGGAATGTATGCCTATTCAGTCAAAAGAGCGTTAGTAAGGTCAGGCACTGATGTCGGATGAGAAAGTCTGACTCACAGTCATTGTTCCAATTCATCCAGAAGGTGTTCAGTGGGGTTGAGGTCTGGGTTCTGTGTTTTTGTACACAGGGGGACAGTCATACTGGAACGGGAAAAGGTTCTTCCTTAAACTTCTGCTACTGCGACGCTGGAAGTATATAACTGTCTAATACAGCTTTGTATGCTGTAGCTTTACTGTCACCCTCCAGTAAAACCAAGAGTCTGAGCCCAAACCTGAGAAACTCCTACAGATCATTATCCCCATTGGCACTATGCGTTACTCTAGACTCATTCCCTAAGCCAGATTTACAGTTGTCTGAGGCAGCTCTAGCAGGGTACACTGGTTCACAAACTGACTTGTGGCAAAGCTGGCATCCTATTACAGTGCCATGTCTTAGGTCACTGGGCTTCTCAGTATAACCTGCTCTACTGTTAAATGTTTGTCTGGGTGAAAACTGGGTGGCAATGAGCTAAATATTATATATCAGTGGGTGTGGGTGAATGGGTGTGGTTAATACACTTGAACACAGTTATTAGGCATAGCATCCGTATACTTTTAACTAGTCTATATATTAGTCGGTTATGATGGTGTATGCTAGTCATTTAATTTGATCGTTTTTGCCCATTAAATACAAGTTTAAATTGTTCACTGCCAGGAACAAATCAGAAAACATTTAAAAGAAAAATACACAAAACCTTCAGCAACTAAATATGTTTTTAATAATAATTATTTATAATTATAATTTAGTATGTTCACTTTTTGACCTTTATTACAGCTTTAATTCTTTTCAGCAAACAACTCTGTGGCCTTTACATGTTCGGTACAGTTTCACTATATTTTGTTTGGCAATAATGTATCGATACTTGCTTGCCATCTTTTCATTTTCTCTGTAGCTACTAATCATCTTTACTATGTACTCCAGCTTTGGGAAATACTATTTGTTCCACGTCATTATGGAAGTGGATTATTTTAGATCTAATCTCTGCAGAAATATCTCCTGATAATGCACACCTGTAACTAATGGCTTTTACAGTGCAAATCCCATACGATGTTATGTTGGACTTTGGTCGTGAGTGTGTGTATGTGTGTGTGTATGTGTGTGTGTGTATGATCATTGAGGAAAGTTCACTGACACACTGGGAATACTCAGGAAACACCACACCCTCAGATAAACTGCACGCGCACACACACACACACAAGACAGAACAAACGTGAAGGAGACACAGGGAGTCATCTGCTATAGTTTTAATTCTTCTCCTCAAACTCACTCTCTTTCTCCCTTTCTGTTTGTATTTTTTCCTCCCTCTTTCTTTCTCTCTTTCTTCCTTTTGTTTTCTCTCCATCTTCTTGTTTTCTATCTTCCTCATGCTCTTTCTCTCCCTTTTTAGCTCTACTTCTCCTTCTTCCTGTCTGTCCTTCTATCCCTCTCCTTCCTAATCTTCTCCTCTCTTTCTTTATCCTTTCTCTCCATTTCTTTAACCCATTATATCCACTATCCTGTCTCTCTCTTTTCTCTCTATCTTTCGTTCTTTTGTCCTCCTCCTTTCTCTTTCTCTTTCCCAGGTCTTTTGGTTCCTTTCTTTTTCGCTTGAAGTCGAGTCTCTTGGTGCCGAGTCTTGTCTTGAAGCATCATTGAGGATATTTTTCATACTTGCTTGCTAAATAAAATGACTGAGTGAGTGGGAGTGGTTTGGGGACCCTCAAGTATGATGTCATTTCAGAGCCCAAGATGTTCAGAAATGGCCTGATATGTATTATCCGTGAGTGGAGGGGACTCTAAACATTTTTATAGTGCTTCAAAATGAGTGTTATTTAAAGAGTTTTGTTTAAAGCTTCAGGAAACAAAAATATAAGATATAAGAAATGTGTGGGAAAGAGACGTAGGTCTTGTAAAAGGGTTAGGAAATGCATATAGTGCGTATAGCACCTACTTCCAGCACCTAACACTAATTTTATATTTATGTTTTATATTCAGATTCCAATAAAAAAAAAAGTCTTGATCGGGAATCACTATTAAATGAAGGTATTAGTATTGGTTTTAAAGCATGATATGTGGGAAAAGCAGAAAAGTATTATCAAGACACAAACATACTCACACATACACACCAGTACACACAGAAACACACTTGTTTGTTCATGCAAATCCGAAAGAAAAGCCTAATTTTCTATGTAAACGTACTCCAGACCAGGGAAAAGAGCTCATTCCTGGAAATCAGCACAGTCCATCTGGAACTGATCCTCTATGTGTGTGTGCGTATGTGAGTGTGAGGCTGTTCTGTGGCTGAGGATGACCACCCACCCACCCACCTACACACACACACACACACACACACACTCAGTCCCTGATCCTGTGGTGTGCTTGAGCAAATACTACTGTTGTGAGAGAACATTTCCTCAATAGCCCTCACAACAGGATGTTAGTGTAATATATACATGAGGGTTTGAGCTTCTGTCACAGTGGATTCTGAACATAAGCATCTGAAGAAATGCTCCAGCCAGCTCCCATCTTCAAACAAATTCCAGATTAAATAAATAGAAGTCTACATGATTTTACCCCAAAGATACATGTCTGCACGTAAAGTTGAGTTGAGTCCGAAGTTTCTGAGGTGTGAGTTGAGCCTAGAGTCTCTGGGGTGAGAGTCTCAGTTGAGTCTGGGGTCTGTGAGACATGAGTTGAGTTTGAAGTCTCTGAGGTGTGAGTTGAGCCTGGAGTCTCTGGGGTGAGAGTCTGAGTTGAGTCTGGGGTCTCTGAGTTATGAGTTCAGCCTGGAGTCTCTAGGGTGAGAGTCTGGAGTCTCTGGGGTGAGAGTCTGAGTTGAGTCTGGGGTCTCTGAGTTATGAGTTCAGCCTGGAGTCTCTAGGGTGAGAGTCTGAGTTGAGTCTGGGGTCTCTGAGTTGTGAGTTGAGCCTGGAGTCTCTAGGGTGAGAGTCCGAGTTGAGTCTGGGGTCTCTGAGTTGTGAGTTGAGCCTGGAGTCTCTGGGGTGAGAGTCTGAGTTGAGTCTGGGGTCTCCGAGGTACAAGTTGAGCTTGAAGTCTCTAGGGTGAGAGTCTGAGTTGAGTCTGATTTCTCTGAGGTGTGAGTTGAGCCTGGAGTCTCTGAGGTGATAGTCTGAGTTGAGTCTGGGGTCTCTGAGGTATGAGTTCAGCCTGGAGTCTCTGGGGTGAGAGTTTGAAGTCTCTGAGGTGTGAGTTGAGCCTAAATTCTCTGAGGTGAGAGTCTGAGTTAAGTCTGGGGTCTCTGAGGTGTGAGTTGAGCCTGGAGTCTCTGGGGTGAAAGTCTGAGTTGAGTCTGGGGTCTCTGAGGTGTGAGTTGAGCCTGGAGTCTCTGAGGTGAGAGTCTGAGTTGAGTCTGGGGTCTCTGAGGTATGAGTTCAGCCTGGAGTCTCTGGGGTGAGAGTCTGAGTTGAGTCTAAATTCTCTGAGGTATGAGTTCAGCCTGGAGTCTCTGGGGTGAGAGTCTGAGTTGAGCCTAAATTCTCTGAGGTGAGAGTCTGAGTTTAGTCTGGGATCTCTGAGGTGTAAGTTGAGCCTGGGGTCTGTGAGGTGAAAGTCTGAGTTAGGTCAGAAGTCCTGGAAGTCTCTGTGGTCCGGTTCAAGTTTCTAAGGTGTATCAAACAAAATTAAACCTCAATGCAACTTCTGTGCAAACCTGATTTGCAAACTTAAGTTAACGGTTTTAGTGTTCTGAACCTTTTAAAGAATGTATACATAATGTATAGTACTTTTTGCAGTGCTCCCTTAAATTGACGCTAAACTTTAATGTTTTCCAGACATTGAATTCACAATGAACAATAAGCCTGTGATTCTCAAAATTCTGAACATTTTTGGATGCTTAAAGAACAGCACATGCATTACAAAGAAGATGAATACCTTTGAGGATGTGGTAGAAGTACAGCAAAGTATGTTTGTATATAATTTTTGTACCCATTAATTCATTTTCCAATAGGGTCCATAAGATCTAAGAATTTGAGAGATGTAAATCATCTACTGTTCAGTTCTGATGAAGCTCAATGTAAACTAATTCACTATTGTTCACTGTGAACAAGGATGCTAAAGTTGTGGAAGTTGTGCAACGTGTGGAAAGCATCCAACATATGAAGACACGGTCAAGGAGCGTAAGTAAAAAGCCTTAAAAGAGGGTGACGTGTTTAAAGTCTGAGTGTGTGTGTGGTGGAAGGGAAGTGAGCAAGACAGAGAAAAAGAAACAGTATGTTGGGGGGTGGTGTGTGTGTGAGGTCACTGTTCTCAGATAGTCCAGGGGGCTCTTAGAAGGGGAACATCCACACACTGAACACACACACACACACACACAGTTACCCGGTAGGTCATTCCATGCTAACTTCCCCCTCAATCCAAACAAAAAAGTTTTGTCCTCTCAACAGCTGAAAAGAATTCCTTCTCCCCACATAATATATTACTCTCTCTCTCGCAAATATGCAGTTGCATAACTATTGCTATGGTGTCTATACTCAAATCTAATTTACTGTTCTGCATGGCAGAACAAGACATTTAGTAAAGTAGTTTCCAACTTCTCACAAATAGAGTCAATGGTGACAACAATTACAGCCGAGGCTGCAAAAAGTATTAGAAGCATATCTCTGTGTTTTTTGACAATACAGTGCGAGGTGTACTATGAAGTCTCTCTCACTTGGAAGCCAGGCAACCCAAGATTTCTGTTTGCTACGCCAAAGAGATAACACAATCTTACTATACACCATTTACCCACCATTGGCCACACATCTTGATTGATTTACATAAATTCTGCAAAAATATACACATTGTTTACTTTTTTTAAATATCAACTTGTAATTACTGTCCTATACTTGTGTTTCTTTCTGGGATGCACCGATATGGGAATTGTTGGCTAATGCTGATATCCAACACTTATCATGTACATATTTATCAATACCAACAGATAAACATGTAAAAATATGTAGAAACTGGAGCCAAATCTAACTAAATTAGCCTTGTACAGAAATATGAGATGCAATCAAAAGCTCCCTGATACAAACAATTACAAGTGTGGCACAGCAATTCACATGCTGCAGGTGTGAACAATTACATTCATGTGTCAGTATTTTATGTTACGCAGCATGGTCAACATCAGTACCTGTGTTATAAGCATTTTTGTGAGTATATGCAATTTGTGCAGAGCAACGGATGCCTACGGTATGAGTGGCATTCATGTTTCAAGAGGGGTAGAATATTACTAGAGGACAATGAGGGTCGGGGTGACCCTCGATGAGTACAACCCTAGAAAATGTCCAAAAATGTCCAGATCACCATAATGGACACTGCTTATCATTGACATGTCATTTGGAACATGTCAGACAAATCTCACATCCAACATCTGGGATGTTGTCGTATATGCTGAGGATCATTAACAGTGATCAACAGAGTCCAAACAGTAGTCTTCACAGTGAAAGAGCCAACAGTCCTCAAGACCGAAGAAGCCATGTCAGGTCAGGAATGTTGACATCTGGCACCAAGAATCCGTGCACCAGGATCAGACAGTAAACGCCAAGTACTACTGCACTGTTTTGGGGCGTCTAAGAGACATTTGGCACAACTGACCTGAACATTGTCACCACCTACCTGCCCTACTCACCTGATTTGACTCCCTTTGACCACTTCCTCTTCCCCAAAATTGCATATGCATATGGCACTTCATGTGCTTACAGAACAAGACTTCCAGGGGGCATTCCAAGAGTGGCAAGAGTGCTGAGCTACACTTGACCTAGCTAGTGAATTAGGTAAGTTTTAAAGTTGATGGTTGCTGAGGAAACAAGGTTCAAAGGTTCGTGCAGAAGACTGTGGGTACTGCTTTTGACCTTTTCCCCGAGTGGATGAATCCGATGACTGAAAGAGATTTCAAAGAGAACTCAGGCCAAACTTGGTAAAAAATGTGTCTTCTGAGTATGAGCCAATTATCTACTATTGCTGCCCCATCTTCATCAGCATAATGTTGATTTTGAATTTTGGACCTTTCTAGGCCTGTGTGGCTGTAATATTTTTCTGGTACATAATGCTGACCAAGACATGTGCTTTAGCCACACAGGACCCGAAGAAAGCCAGGCAAAGGGATGGGGTGATGCTGCATTCCGGTCTCAAATCTACCCCAGATCCGTAAGGGAAAGAGAAAGAGGGAGAGATACACACACACACATACACAGGGGTGGGTCGCAGCTCTAAAAAAGGGGGGTGGACAGGAAATTAGTGAAGAAGAAAAAAGAACAAAGAAAAAAGAGAGAAGAAACATTCCCACTTGGAAAACAACAGCAATCCAACTAAGGAATGCAGCAACCAAGCAATGCTAAAAAATGTTCATTCTCTATCACCTTGCTCTCTCTCCCACATGCTATCACTCTCTCCACTCTCTCACCCTCTCATTCTTTCTCTCTCCTCACCCTCTGCTCTTTGATCAGTCTCTGATGTCATCCAGCTTGTAATTACTCCAGTGTCTACTACAGTGTATGCGTGCGACCAGTTGGGCAGTCACACTCGGCTCGACTCGGCTCTTTGACTCTATACAATGAGCCGTCCTTTATTTTGGCCTGCGTGTCTTGTAAGTCTGACAGTCCATTCTGTCTCCCCCACTCTGAACTCTGATCTCCACTTCTTGTTGAAGTTTCCTCATCCTGATCTACAGAGAACTATTCTGCAGGAGAAGAGTGAAGAGCAGAGCGCTAAATTTAGACATCCTTATCTCTTTGCCCATCCTGTGACTGTGTGTCAGAAGGAATTTGGACACTGGAGGAAAGTTAAAATCTCTACCTTCCTGTACACAGTACGAGTTGGAGTAATGGACCTCTAATGTGGGTAAAGAAGGTACTGTTATGCTGGGCAGCTTTTAAGACCCCATCCACTAAAAAGTGTTGGTGGTCAAGGCCTGTCCCTGACGTTGTGCATGTATAGGCCAACAGAAGTGGCTGCTGCTATCCACTAGCCATTTCTACCACTTGTTTGCCTAGTTTTAAAACTGCTGTGCAGTGCTGCTGTGTAAAACTCCACCAGAAACTTACAAGTGTCTACAACACAAATATCTTGTGAGGTAAGCCACTGATTAAAAGCAGGGGTGGGTTATGGACTTGAATCATACCACCAGATGATAGCTAGGCTATCTAAACTGTATAGGCAAACAGTGTACAGTCCTTCAGCGGCATGCGATTTACCAATAGTGCCTCATTTGTATAAACTACATCACTTTTTCAGCCATACATGACATATTGTCGCTGTCCAATGAAAACATGTATCTCTATATTTCTCATTTGATCACAAGAGCTATTGTTTACACTGTGTGAAAAATTTATGATTAAAAAAAATTATTATGAACAAACCAACAGAAATGGCCCAAACTCACTTGGAAGCGGAATTACACAGTTCAATCGACACATGGTGTTGGTGTTTCTCCGTGTACCTCTATTTGATGTCTAAAGTTAAAGGCTGGAATCTAAACAGGCAAACCTGGTTATTTGTGCTAGCTTAAGCTACTTTTGTTTCACAGTCCTCAGTACAAGAAGGTAGCAAGACGGCCTAAGCTACACAGAACTACACAAATTTATTCCCACTCACTTTAGACTAAGTCTAAAGACTCAAATCTTAGCAAGTAATCCTGTGTATCTATGTGTGAAGCTGTTAGCTCAAACTATTTTCCATTCATTTTTATTCATTCATATCATAATATTAGCAAAGGGAGAAGGCTAAACCATCTGCAGTAAACAGATTCCTTTTGACTGTAAGCGTTTTTAATTCGTTTCCAGCTGCTCATTTTAAAGCTCGGTCAACGTTTGCACATGAATTAGATTATATAGTCAGTATTACAGAATGAAGAAGCAGTAGGTGTGCAAATGACCTAATATGTGCTGATATGGACCATACACGCTTCAAACCTGCTCTGACTACAACAACTCCAGTAACTCTACCATCAGTACCTAAGCTAGCAGGTCAGCACGGGTCATACAAGCTCCATCACTTTTGGACAAAGAGAAGAACTCCTCAGATCACGTCTGCATTCCTCTGAGACTTAGTCTGTCTCAATGAAAGCATCTGCAGTATGCTGTACAGAGACAGATGAGGTGTAGAAGAAGGATTCACTTACCTGTATTTTTTCTTTAACACCCCTTAACTCCTCCGTCAACTGCTCCCTCTCTTTCAGGAAACCCCTCAACAGATCTAACACGCGCACACACGCGCACACACACACACACACACACACACACACACACACACACACACACACACACACACACACACAAGCTGTCATTTAAAGGGCCGATATGCTGCATTTTCTTGCATTACCCATCCCCAGGATCTTTTTTGCTGTTTATCTGTTAGTGTGAAAAACTGATATAAGAAAATCACCTCTGTACTGATTGGCTGAATTGTAAGACAGCTCATTTCAAAAGCAAAAAAAAATAAAAAATACTGCTTCTGTCTTCAGCTGCAATGGGTGGGTTTAGACTGTTTTAGACTGAAAATGTGAATATACATCAATTAGTTCTTGTGACTTGTGTATAGTAAATGGATATAAAATATTGTATTTATAAATATGTTTAATAAATTACAATTTACAGTTATAACATTGTAATTATAAATTATAACATAATAATGTCTTAATTTTCATTTACAACAACATGTAAATAATAATTACAATAATATTTTAAAATATATTTATTTAAACATTTATTTAAATAAATATTGAAACATTTTTTCTGGAAAAAACAGCTTTATATTGCTAAGGTGGAGTTTAAGATAAGTGTGTAATCATATGTGTGAAGTAGATTTAGTTATTTCTGTGGACCAAAAGTTCAGAACAACAGAAAATAAAAAAACTGAATAATTTTAAGATTTTATCATAATCATAACAGTATGGTCAGATATTTTGAACAATATTTCAAACCAGTATCTGATGACATTTAGTCCATAAGTTACTCTGTTGTACATTCCTAAAGAGTGATATTTTCATATTAACCCTAATATTTAGTAGGATTATTAATTAAAATATCAAATAATCAGTTCCTCTGCAACTGCAGGATTTGGTTATAGATATTAAAGTCAGGTTTGGTTTTAGGTGTGTGTGTGTGTGTGTGTGTGTGTGTGTGTGTGTGTGTGTGTACTCACCTGTCAGTGTGTGTGTTTTCTCCTCTGTACCGCCCAGGCCCAGGGCGACCACACACTTTTGCAGGAGGCCTTGCTCCACCACATCTTCACAAACACTGCTGCTTGTCAGTGGAGCTACAGTAGGCAAAGCTACAATGGGCAGGTTCACAGTGGGCGGTGCTACGGTAGGCAAAGTCACAGTGGGTGGAGCTACAGTAGGTAGAGTCACAGTGGGCGACGTTACAGTAGTACTCACACTGCTGTCCTCCAGACTCATCTGCCTGTAGGGGCTTTTAGGAAGGCTGTTGGACTTTTTGGGAGAAAGAGGGACCTTCAAGGGTTCAGTTCCTGTTTTTTCTGATGATGGAGAGCCAGGGGCAGCGTAGGACGTCCCGTCAGATGTGGATGTTGGTTCTGAATGGGCGGGGCTAGAAAGTGGTTGAGTTGTTGGGGGTAAAATAAGTGCGAGAGGAGAAGTGGGAGGAGTCTGGAATGGGTCGGAGGGACTGCCTGTGGGAAAAAAGATACAAACGGCTGTCAATGTATAGTGGGGAAGTAGCACTCCGAGTTTGTGGTCCACTAACATTACGCGATTCCGGCAGATTTTCCAGGTGCACTTTTATTTTGCGAATCTCCTGTTGTACCACATTTCAGAAGTCCTTTATTAGATTAGGTTTAGGTAACTGGGAAGCCAGTTGAAGAACACTGGACTAAGTTTGAGGCGACTTTTGCATTATGCATCGTCTTGCCATTAAAAGATGGTGAACTGTGGCCATGAAAGGATGCACATAGTCAGCAACAATACTCAAATATATAGCATTCAAGTGATGATTGATCTGTATTAACGGGACCAAAGTAGAAATTCTCCAAACCATTACACCACCTTCACCAGCCTGGACTCTTCATACAAGGCAGGCTGGGTCCACGGATTCATGCTGTTGGCAGAAATCTGGATTGATCAGACCAGGTTGGGTTTTTCCAGTCTTCATCTGTCCAGTTTTGGCAAGCCTGTGCCTCTGCAGTCTCATTTTCTGTCTTCACTTTAGAGAGAAGTGGAAGTTGATGTGCTCATTGCTGTAGCCCATTTACCTCAAGGTTGGACATGCTGTGTATTCTGAGAAGCTTTTCAAGTGCTCACCACAGTTGTACACAGTGGCTATCTGAGTTATTGAACCAGTCTGGCCATTCTCCACTGACCTATCGACAAGGTTTTTACATCTGCAGAACTGCCACTCACTCAATGTTTTAGTCTTTATTGCTCCATACTGACTGCACTCTGCCGCATGACTGGCCAAATAAATAAATAGCTCAATCTGACAAAGTGACTGTTGTGTTGCGCTCTCATGTAGATGATGACGAGTTCTTATCAGCACTTAGGGTTGTACCAGTTAGTGTTATCTCATTAAGCGGCAATTTCTTTTATTCATCTGCCCCCAGAATAATAAAACATTTTGCAAGCTTTCAGTGATGCCATCTAATAGGAAGCCACAGCTGCATGCTAAATTTGTCTGAAGTGTTTTTATTTTAGTGTATTGTTAAATATATATTGTTGAGTGTTGTCATATTCACATCCATAATATGACTGATAAGAATCCAGTATTTTTGAGTGGTGTAGGTTAAGGTGTAGGTTGACAAAATGTAGCTACAGAAGGGCACCACAAAGGCACCGGTGGACACGAGTGTGTGTGTGTGAGTGTGTGTAATCGGGTGGGTTGTGCTGTGTCAGCAGGGCTGAGGGGGCAGCAGTCCTGACCAATCGCAGTGTGCTGTGAGGAGAATGCAGAATAAGACATGCCAACTCTCATTCACCTTCTCCTTCTTTCTCTCCTCCGGCCTGTCTCACTCGTCTGCTCTCTCTCTCCTCTACCTCATTCACATTCCCTCCTTTACTGTGCTCTCCTTTACTGAATAAAGGATCTGTACTGTACGATGTTCTACACAACACAGGACTTTACAGAAGAGATATGACTCTTTTAGCTTCTCTATCTTTATTATTCCCCCTTTCTGGCTCCTTTTTAGTTCTGCCATCTCTTTCTTTATGTCTTTATCTTCCTTGTTCTCTCTTTCTCTCTCTCTCCATCTCTCTTTTTCGCTTTCTGTCTCCCTCTGCTTCTCTCTGTATCACTCTCATTCTTTGGGACATCACTGTGTTTACTTCCTGACGACACTCAGTGAAATTGCACACAGAAATTCTCGGTGTAAAAGAGTTGATGTGGATGATGGTATCACGTTGGTGGACTGAGTGGTGGACATCTGAGTTTGAGCATTGGACGTCTGAGTGTGAGAAAGTGAGTGTCTGTGTGGAAGTGGTTATGTGGCTGAGGGTCTCAGAACGGGGAACAGAGCCATGTGAGTGAGTGCATGTTTGGAAGTGGTGATGTGGATGAGGGTCCCAGGAGGGCAAACTGAGCGTTGGGATGTCCGAGCATGAGTAAGTGAGTGTCTGTAATATTAGATGTGTTATGGGGAGAGAGGCATATTTCTCATCCTCCTCTTAGAATGAGCTGATCAGCTGGTGCTGAATTCCATTTAAGGGTCAAACTAGAGGACAGCACATGTGTATGTGTTGGTTATTATATACATTTTCAGGTTCCAGCTTTAGGGTAATACTCAAAGTCAATATAACACACATATAAAAGTATGACATCTGTTATTAGATACAGATACTTGTGTACATACTCGTCATCAAAAGAAGGAATCAACAACAGGAATAAAACTTGGTGGGTAGGTTTGACATTGTCAGATATGCGAATGCGAATTCAATTTTCATGCTCAGACCTTTCCACCATACCTGACTGACCCAACAGCCAACGTTTTTCAGTGTTTATGTTTCTAATCTTTACCTATATTAAAGCTTCCATTCTTTCCAGGAGACTCTGACTTTTAAGACATCTGTAGGTTTACCTCTAAAGTTCAGTCTTGGAAGCTGGTTTAGCCTTTTTAGCGTCTCACCATTCAAAATAACTCCAAACACATTCAGTGATGCTGAGGTCTGGAGTGATCAGTCCATTGTTCTGAGCTCCTCACTGAGACACAGAGACAGACTTACCAGCAGCATCTCTGTTTGGTGTGTCTGTCTACGTATCTCGGTGAGGAGCTTCTTGAACAGCTACACCTCCTTTCAGACCCTCCACAGCGTTGAGGGGTCCTCTCACACTGGAGGGATGGACAGAAACTCTGTGGATGTTCTAAGATCTGAAGCAAGAGTGGAGCTTAATTTCCTTATCTCCCAACAATGAAAGCTTTCAGTGCTGTTTATCTGATGGGAGGAGTGTTGGTGGTCTACCAGGTCTTCCAGGTGGCTGTTAGGAGTCTCTTTACCTTTTGTTCTCTAAACTTTTTTCACTTTCTCCCTCCTTACGTAAGCAGATTATCTTACATATAATCTCCTCTCAAATATCTTCTGAAAACAAATCATTTGTACATAATGGTATTTTGACTGGAAACGAAATATATGAATGGTGGTCCCTGTATTATTGTACAGTACTTACGTCTGTTTAACATTTAGGGGATTTGTGTAGCCCTCAGTGTGACGGAATATAAAAACAAACACATGTATAAAGGCTATAATTACCTGGAGACCCATGCCGCTCCTTTCCAGAGTAGTTCCCCATTCTGAAAACGTCAGCTCTTCTCCCTGTGAGTAAAAAAAAAAATTAAAGCTCATATCGTCTATTCTTCCATTTCCTTTTTTCCCCCACCACCCAGAGCTCCACCTACGTTATAGCTCCACTATAGGTCTGTATCTACAGACTGTAGTCCATCAGTTGCGGCACAATGTATCAGCAACCCCCAACCAGTCATTATTGGTCTGTTTATAGCAGTAAAGTGGTCCCAAACTGATGAAGGATAAGAGGATACTGTGCAACAACAGAGCTACAGCCTTAGTGCTAGTACACCACCAGTCAGATGTTTAGACACAGCTACACATAGAAGGTTTTCTTGTTTTTAGCTTAATGCTTTAGAATAAAAGTAAAGACATCTATAAAATAGCACTCATGGGATTGTGCAGTTCATGAGCAGCAGTTTTGAACCAATTCCACTGGTCTGGCCATCATAATTAGAGCTTTTAAACTAGAAGTGGAGATATGGCAGAAATATAATATGGTGGTGCATCAAGAGTATATGTGGTGCATCAGGATATGTACTGTTTAAGACTCTCATCAGCTGGAGTTTTTTGAAAATAACCAAACACATACATTTAGTTCAGTGTGTCTAAACTTTTGACTGCTAGTGTAGTTAGTTCAATGTATTACTAAACCTTTTTACTAAGATAATTGTTACTAAACAAAACTAAACTACCAGTGAAAAAACAGCTTATTAAAGCGACACTATGTAGGATTTGGGATTTGGAGACCAAACATTGCAATTAAATACGTATGACCAGGTCAGAAAAATTCCTCCCAAGTCTGTCCCAGTAGCTCAGACCTTTAAAAGATTATTTCAGGCATTTCACATTCTGGCCAACTTAACTCATGAAGCTACTCGAAAAATCCTGCTAAGTATCTATCACAACTGACTCTATTATGAGAAACTGCAGAACTGAAAGCCGCAAAGATCTCTTCCCAGCATTTTAATCGTGCATCAACATGTCTGATTCAACGAATGAAGCATACGGTATCAGATATCATAGTGATAAACTCTGCTCTCTACCTGTGCTTACAAACACACTTGCTGTTTGGCCCAAAGAGGAAATGCACTGCTGGCCACAGTGAGCAGGATTTGAATGAGCTTCCATGGAAATGCAAAGGCCCGTGGTCATGCTTGGAAAGCGCAATTCTGCTGCACAAAGCCAAAGGGCAGAGTGGTACAGACGGAGGGGAGGGAAAGAAAGAGCAAACTCATGGTTGACGATGGCCATGTCCTTCCTGTACGGCTATATGTAATGTGTCAGGGTGCTATTACGCTGTTATTGCAATGTTATCTTTATGCTGATATCACAAATATGCAAATGACCCACTTAGGAAATCTCAAAAAATGTGCATTGTGAGCATCCTGAATAACGTCAGAAGTTCTAGATAACAGTTCTGTGAATGCACTGAACAATAAACGAGTTCAGACTATCTATTACATCATCAAGTTTGTTATATATAGCAAGGTACACCTGTATGCAAAGGTCCAAACACCCCAATCAAATTACATGTCAGGGCAATAAATTTGATTCAAATGTGCCATAACTTTTGAACTGGACACATTTTATGTTTTATTTTTTCATTAATATGTGAAATTCAATAAATACCTTAATTGTGTATTAAAATGTACAGACGTGCATTCTCTTAAGAGTTGGGCTGCAGTTAACGATTGTTGATTAACTGGTTGGTTATTTTCTGGATTATTCGATTAGTTATTTGGTCTATAACATGAAAAAAAGTTGATCAGTGTTTCCCAAAGCTTAAGATGGCATCCTCAAATGTCTTGCTTTGTCCACATCCAAAAGATGTTCAGTTTACTATTGTGGCGGAGTAAAGAAGCCAGAAATCTAAACTGACATCTTTGAAATACTGAAATTGACTGAGAAATGTGACTACTTTTCTTTTTAAATGACTTAAACTGATAAATCAAATTAACAACTAACAAATATAAAAAATATATAATATATATATATATATATAAATATATATACACATATACATAATATAGAATATATATACACGTTTTAGCGATTCCTTGGCAAAAAACTCTCCCATGTCTGTTTATGAGAAGGCACACAAGTTTGCTACTTGCTTGTCTCTTCTAAAAAGTCTCTGGCAACAATGCTAACAGTAGTTCAGAGAGCTGTTCTGTTGATTGCTGAATTAGCTTACCCACAAAGTTAGCTAATGCTATGCTTATCAGTGAAAACAACTAATACGCAGTAAACTTTGTGTGTGGAGGGGGGTGTAGTTGTATATAGAGGAGACACAACAATAAACATAAGCTGAATGTAAATCTAACTAGACTCGGGAGCCAAACAAAGTTCTCTTTCAAAGATGCAGTGTGTTTCAAAGATGCAGACGTAATTCACACCTTAAAAAGAAGGTCCTGTACAGCTATTAGAAACCCTGTATTTTCAGATGCCGCCGCATGTCATTTGGTTAATCATTAAATTCTTTTAAACACTAATACAACGGAAGTCAATCATGTTTGGAACACTACAGTGTGAAATCCCAATGTTGCTAATCCTCGTCCCAGACTTTATAGCAAGTTATCTTGGTGAGGTCTCTTAAACTAAAATAACTACAAATAACAAACATTAAGATACATCCATTTTTGTAGCAAATGTTGGTATCGGCCTAAAAGTCTTTTATCGGTTGGGTTCTACTTCATTTTAGCTCCTGAAGTCGTTACCAACAATAGAATACACTTGACTGTGGTCTACCAAGATACCGCAGAGATAATGATCCAGATTATGCAGTTTTCTACTGGGCACTTCAATAATTTTACCAACTTTGTTTTCAACCATGGTTTAGAAATGAAATAACAGGATAATAACAATACTACAATACTTCCAGAGTTTAAATACTACCGTGATAATTCTATCAATAAATCTTTAGGCCTTCTCTGAAGCCCTGGAAGGCCCCAAGGACTCCAACCAAAACCAACTCCCCGCAATCAAACACCAACCTCACCCATCATAAAGGAAATGGAGATACTGTTCTTACTCATGTGTAACACTGCTGAGGCCTCACTGGGAAAACGACACAGTCTATACTTTAGTAAAGACCATAATACAACATAGAAACATGAACACATATTTATATGCCTAAATGGTTGTTTGCATAGTGAAATAATTCTTCGGATTAATGGAGAATGTGTTGTGGATAGTGCTATATGGTAAAGGCTCTTTTACTGTTAACATCAAGCGTGTCACAACAGAAGATCCCTTGTTGGTGCTATACACACAGTTTCACATCTGTTTCTCTGTATAATTTATTACCCTGTTCCTTAATGATCAGGACCCCCACAGGACCACCATAGAGCAGGCATTATGTGGGTGGCCGAGCACTGCAGTGACACTGACGTGGTGGTGTGTTAGGTGTGTGTTAGCTGGTGTGTATGGATCGGACACAGCAGAGCTGCTGGACACGTCGGTGTCACTGCTGGACTGAGAATTGTCCACCAACCAAAACTATCCAGCCAACAGTCCTGTGGGCAACGTCCTGTGGGCAGCGTCCTGTGGGCAGCATCCTGTGGGCAGCATCCTGTGGGCAACGTCCTGTGACCACTGATACATGACTAGAGGATGACCAACACTGCACTGTACAGCAGCAGCAGATGAGCTATAGTCCCTGACTGTACATCTACAAGGTAAACCCTCAAGGTAGGAGTGTAATAGAGTGGACAGTGAGTGGACACTGCTGTGTCTGATCCACTCACACCAGCACAACACACTAAATACACCAACACCACGTTGGTATCACTGCCGTGCCGAAAATGATACACCACCCACATAATACCTGCTCTGTCTGGGTCCTGACCATTAAAGAACATGGTGGAAAAGGGCTACAGTCTGCAATTGTAGAACTACACAGTGCACCTATATGGTAAGTGAAGCTAATAAATTGGACAGTGGACAGTGTATGTAAATGTGGGAAGCCATTTAAGCATGAAACATGGCTCTATATAGAACCCATGATGATACGCTAATGAAGATGGAGAGCAGGAGGTCAAATGAAGGACGATGTAAACAAGGGACTCAGTGAGACTCCTCAGTGAGAATGTGCTAAATTGTTTTAGGCTGCATGAGCAGCGGGCCATTACAGTGAAACTAAATTCCCTAGGCCAAATTGCATTTGTGGGATGTCACCAGAGGAGTGGTGAGCATGTAGTGAAGTGCCTCAAAATGTCAAAGTACCCGTCAGGCAAGTCTGGCAGACTTTTGCTCACATTAAGTCCAACCTATTTGTTAATCCGTCCGAGAGAATGTGCCTGACAGCTGGGTACTTCTGGAAGAAAAATGTGGTCTGATGGGAATCCAAGTACATCTGTTTCATGATGAGTAGGCCACCTTATATGGTTTCTTAGGGTTGGGGTGAGTAGAGGAACCTATAACCATCTGATTAACTCAGAGAGGAACGTCATGGTACTAGAAGCCCTGGAGATGAACTTTGTTAGGACAGTCCAAACACACCCACAGAAAGTCTTCCAAATGATAGGAACAGTCCATAATACTTCAGCACAAGCAGCTCAGCAAGTAGCAGCTGCCCATCTTTGGCTGAATGACATAGCTAGCTAGCTATGAAGCTCGAGGCTAAACTGGGATGGCTCTCACATCCGAACGAAAACCGAGCGAAGAAAAGAACAGAGGCGAATGAATGAATCCATGTGAGAGAGTTGTAGTTTTCCTTCGCGTTGTTTAGAGAAGCATTTATCCCCACACAGTTTACCAAATTCGCCAGCATCTTGTTCGAATTTCCCGTTCCACCTTAAATGGAGCAGCAGCCTGAATGTAACTGCTGCACCATTTAAGGTGGAACGGGAAAGTTTGAATCGGCAGCTGGGGAATACTGAGGCACCAGCGAACAAACTTCGCTCTTAGACAAAACCTCCGCAAAAACAAACACAATTAACACATTATCTCGTAAAATAAAGCCGTCACAGACCTGTTTGTGCCCTGATATGCTCCGGTTCTCCGCTTGTTTCCTACAACTTGTCCATGATTTCCGTAACGGTCGAAGCTCGAGCGCATCTCACACGCTCGTGGCGTTGTTGAAGTTTTATCCACACCCGCTTTCAGTCAAGCCCCGCCCTCTGACCGGTAGTCCGTGCTCTACCAGCGGCCCAGCGATTTGGACTGCTAGACACTTAATGTAAATCCGTCACATAGCTTTTTAAATACGCTTCACTTCTCCGTTTGGGTTCAACTAATTATTATGTGTGTCCGTATAGATAAACTTCGGTGCATCTCGCGCTGTAGCTTTAACGCGTTTTTCTTCCCACCCGTATTCCGACAAGCCCCGCCTACCGCGCGAGGATTGGCAGGTAGTTTGTGCTCCTGCGCTACGATTGGCTAGAAGTTTATACTAAGAAGTTCATACTACTCTGCTCATCAAGTCACTTTTAGTGAAGGATTGTGAACTGCTAGCCAGATCTATTTACCCAACAAGGAGGAAACTACTAGCTAGTCATGTTGCACCAATCCAAGAGCAGGAGGGGGGACTACTAGCCAATCCTGTTGCAGTAAACTGGGCGTTAATAGCTAATAAAATTGCAAGTGGGCAGCATTATTAGCCAGTCCAGCTGCAGCAAACTAGCGATTAATAGTTAATCCTATTGCAGCCAATCCTACTAGCCAATCCTGTTGCAGAAAGCTGTACTTTAATAGCCAATCATATTTCAGCAAAGCGACACCACTAGCCAATCCTTTCGCAGTAGACAGGACATCCATAGGCAACTGTAGGGTGGGCACTCCTAACCAATCATACTGCAGGGGGGACACTACTAGCCAATCCTGTTGCAGTAAACTGGACATTAATAGCCAATAATACAGCAGGAGAAGGACACTGCTAAGCAATTATATCTCAGGAGAGCCACTGCTAGCCAATCCTAAGGCAGGAGAAGGGCACTAGTAGCCAATTATATTGCGAGAAGAGGAAACTACTAGCCCATTTCAGTTGTCAATCAGTCAGTCCTTCAGGCTTTAATTTTGATGAAGAGACGGAGCAAAATCTTGTGCCTTGGCAGTGGCGCCCTCATCAGGAGAGGAGAATAAGGACCACCCTGAAGCAGTACCAGCACAGCTGAGGAAATCACAGGCTTGCTGCATGGATATTTGTATTGGTGTACAGATGGCACAGATGGCATAATGTCACTGGGGTGTATTTGGGCAGTTCAACAGGACTGCCAAATGTGCTATGCTGAAAACCACAGGAGACTGATCTATAGAGAGTTACACGTTATCAGTAGTCCTTGTAGTAAAGGTGCCCCATACAAAGTGCTAACACTGTGACTATCTACACAGATACCAATGAATAAACAAGTGGCAAAGTTAGTTCTTCGTCTTTTTTATTGTTTACTTTATCAAACATAGAGGACAGTCATTAAAGACGAAAATCAGAAAAAGAGCAAAAATTATGAAGTTATATTCTAGGAAAGTTAGCAGAAGTGTTCTAGATCAATCCTAGCTAAGCTGCTATATTGCTATGTACGGTGATGTAATGAATCTGTCTTGGGGGAGGGATTCCTTACCAGTATAAATTCCTTCCTTAATTTATGCATAATTAAATCATTCACATGTAAACAAAGTCATTCGTTTGTGGTTTGATGTGAAATAAGCAGTTATAGAGACATTTGCATATTCAGAATTGCTTACAGTAATGGTGGTTGTGGTGGTGTGGTGCGAGTGGTCAGTGTAATGAGGCAGCCACAAGGAATTCAGAGAGACGGTCCAGTAACCTCCAGAATTTATTTGATTTTACACACGTTTAACAAAACAGGTTTCAAAAAGAAAAGGACAACAACATAACACAAACTGAATAGTAGGTCCCTGTCGATCTATGATGGTACCTCTTCCTACGTGTGCACCTAGTTACTGTCCACCATCTTCCCTCATGCCCCTTTCATACCCCATAAGCCCCTCCCACTACATGGAGCATACCATCAATGGGGGTTACCTGAAAGAGCATGGGACAGAGAACAGGGTAATCATGTGCATTACTGCACTCCACACAAAGACTCAACACACAGACTCAACACACAGACTCAACACAAAAACTCAACACAAAGCTAGCTTAATAAATAAAATTAACTACACATTACCCAAGTGTTGGAGTCGTAAGATGTAACTAGTGATGTGTCTGGTCCCTTAACACCATCACAATGATAGGAACCAATCATCCATCTGAAAGCTCTATCAGAAAAAACATATCGTCGCTGTCCAATGAAAAACATTTTTACTTTTATGCATCATTTGAACACACCAGTTGCTGTTTACATTGCGTGAGATTCTCATGATGAATGGACCAACAGAAATGGCTCAAAACTGTTTGGAAAGATGTCTGGTTCCATTGACTTCCATTAAAGGTTAATGAGGTTTTTGGCCTCTCCTGTAAAGTTGCCATTTTGGAGATACTTGTTTTTCTTTGTACAGCGACGATATACAAATATGGTGCATAACGGCTAAAATATTGTTTGACAGTAGATATGAGAAAAGATTTTTGCATGAGAAATGTTCTTTAATGGCGGAAGGATACTAACAGGGTGTGGTAAGGCAAAATAGTCCCCAAAGAAAACTTTTCTTTTTCTTATTTACCACTACTATACCATCATCCACATTACACATGAACACTCAGATGACCTGAGTTAGTTTAGGGTAAGGTGGTGGTTCTGGATAGTAAATAAACTGGCTATATTTGCTTTAAAGACATCATAACAATAGAGTATCTCTACAGGAAACCTTTTCACATCAAACCCAGTACTGTGAATGACTGAATTCTATAGAAATTTGGGCAATCTGTATATTTCCCATTTAACTTGGGATCCAGCGGCACCTCCACAAAGCTTCTTTCGGGCTACTAGTGACCCGTCAGCATATCCGTAGGATCTGCTCCTGACCTGACTTGAGCTGATTAGCTGTGTTTGTATCCACAACCTCCAGGGGATACGGTTGTTCTTCCATGTCTAGGGCTTAATCTCTGAAACTCTGACTTGGCACACACATACAAACAGAGCTGGCTCTGTAGCCGCTCAGTTAGACGGATTAGAGCAATCCTCTATGTAGACCTTCCTCTTGCTATTATCGTTAGTGTGCTTGGAACATCTTGTAATATAGCTCCATATTAAGGACAACATACCTATTTTACACTGTTAGCATCCAATAACTTTAGCTTGAGTGGTGCTACTGCTATTCACCCTGTGTATTTTAGCGTAGCTTGTTTGTCTGGGACATGACAGAATCATTTTATTCCTAATCTGTCTGATGGAAGATGCATTCGCTGGTTAAAACCTGTTGTATGAATGTCTAATGAAGACCTAAACGCTTATTTAATCATACCATACTGTTAGCGTACTGACAGAAAATGCTACTACCTCGTTAGCATAGTAGCAAGCTAATACAGGCTTCTTTCTGAGACTTCTGCTAGCCCCAAGTGATCAAGCACAGTCAGTCTCCTTTGTTTTTGCCTCTAGTGGCTGGCCTTAATGTGGGATTACACGTCTGCGAAGGTGCACCTAGTCTAATCTGTAGTGGGTAAATTAGCTTAGCGCTTATATCCGTCAGCATGGCTGCTGCAATGATGCCAGCTCCATCTCACTGACTAAATAAAGAGCCTGCAGTGAGGCAGCGACTTAAAAACCAAACATGCAGTTTACATAAACCCGTTTACATGCCGATGACTCCGCGTCTGTTCGGTCTTGAGTTAGCTGTTAGGTTTTATAAAGTCCAAATCTGAACCATCTTGGGACCGGGCCCATTAATGGGCTGTCTGGAATGCTACTTTCCTTCCACAGTTTAAAACGAGCCTGTCATCTGCGACAACGCTGCAAAATCTTGAACTAGTAAGCTGTTTGACCACTAGCTAGCAATGAAATCTCAGCATATCGTCGCTGTCCAAAGAAAAACCTCCACTTTTGTTGATTTTTACTTTTATGCCTCATTTGATCACATGAGCTGCTGTTTACACTGTGTGGAGATGTCATGAAGAATGGACCAACAGGAATGGCCCAAAACTGCTTGGAAGGACGTCTGGTTCCATTGACTTCCATTCAAATTAAATGAGGTTTTTGGCGTCTCCTGTAAAGTTGCTATTTTGGAGATACCTGTTTTTCTTTGGACAGCGACGATATACAACCACTGAGCTAACACTATGCGACTATGTGTGAGAAACATTACAGCCATTAACACAATGAACAGTATAAAACACAACAATGGCCGATCACGTTACAACTCCACTCTGTCTTCCATACGAAATCAGCTGCTGATGTAACAACACAGAGCAGCTGTTTCAACTGGGATCCAACTTCATGGCTGATAAAGGCACGTTGACCCCACCGAGTGATATATCACTGACTCATCTTCATTTTCATGTCTAGAACTTTGAACTTTCAGCTCAAATCTTCAGAACTAGACTGTAAGTTCTGTATCTTGCCATAGCAAGAGACTCTCACCAGTCCATGCTGGTCTAAACTGGTCTGTTCTGGTCTAGTGCTGGTCCGGTGCTACTTTCATTAGGGTTAGTGCTTTAATTAGGTGTTTAGTAATAACACTAAGTCATCAATGGACTTGAATGCTCAAGAGCTCCAAATATTAACCTATAATTCATTAATTTATTGACTATGATTCATTGACTAATCCAACCACGGGCTGTTCGTCATCATTTCCTCCCACTTTGTCCCATGGTCGCATACATTCCTCTGCGATATTTCTATTTTGCTTGTATGGTGCCCCCTATGGTTTTTGTAGTGTACTGCAACCTGTTGAAACTGCAGTGTGAATCATAGGAAGTCAACTGTATTGTGTATATCTCTACTGTACAATATTTCAACACATGAGTTAGGTCACCCTAATTCCCACCACTAGCTAGGTTTTACCGTATCACATGATCCTAGCAAGTTGGGAGGGTGAGTGCTACCATATGAGCTATGTGAAGCTCTGCTGCAACCTGTTGAGCATCATAGGACAGCCCAACACGCTTGGAGCAGAACACTGACTATGATTAGAATTACAGCCCTGCTATGTGCTGCACAAATCCATCCAACAGGACTTTTGCCCAGGGGGCTCTGGTGAGCCAGCAATCCTGAAACAAACCGGGGATGTGAATGCTGAGTATTGTCACAGGAAGCATTCATGTCGTCAATCGCTCAGAAGGAGAAGAAAGACCAGTGTGACCAGGCATGACTGATTCACAGGTACAACGCCACCTGCTGGACAAGTCCTCTATCTAAGGCACTTTAGGTGTGGTGCTAGGCTGGCTGAGGCTCAGGTGTTGGGCGACCAGGGTAGGGGCTGCTTGGCTAGATGGGAGTGCTGTTCTCTCCACCCACTGGAGCACTCGGGAGGATGGATGGTGGTGCAGGGTAAGCTGACGAGAGCTATAACCAGACATCCCAATGCCTAGCGCCCCAAGGAGCACAGCCAGCCGTGACAGAACCACATCATCAGTCCTGTAGGCGATCGTCTGAATGGTCTGGGTCTGCGTGAGAAAGGGAATAGGACTTCATTAGGAACAGTTACCTTGTATTTTCAACCTCTTTCAGATTTAAAATGTCCATTTTAAGAGTTCCTCGTTCCTCCCGTCTCCACTATTTTAGTATATTGTTGAATACTGAAAAACAACTAGCAGTCAAACTGTCTTACTGATAATCCAATATATTATAAGCTCACTGGACAAAAACGATTAACCTGGGACTAAAACTGACCTAATAGCCGGTAATACCTCCACAAGCACCAATAACAGCTGTGACTGGTTTGAACATGGACTGGACAATTTCCTGGATGTAGGCCACATCAATGTTCAGACACTCTTACATCAAAGAATTGCACAGTTGGGTCAGATTTGGTGGATGCCTTCCCTGAACAATTCCGAGGAGAATTCCCTGTAGTCTGGGATTTCAGCCACTGCTGGTAGACCTGTATGACCACACGCTTCCATACACCTGCAGATTCAGCTACTTCCTTCTCACTATGGTCTTTGGCCACGCCCACATGCTCAGTCACTCCTTTTAGCCAATCATTAACATCTGCTTTGGAGCCATTTACCACACATGGACCGAGACATTCCCTGCACTGTAGCACCTCTTCTCAATCTATGGGTCCTGTCACTCACACCCCGCAGGTATTTAGCCTCATCATCCTCGTGCAGAGCCATCGCTAATCAACTCAAGGTGATGAGTTGTTCGTCCGGTGAGCTCATGTACAAATACTAATGTTTCTTATTCTGGTTATGATCAGATTTCAGTCAAAGCTATACTGAAGTGTGACTTACAGGTCAATCCAATGTACACAGACATAGGCAGATAACTGACTGCTGCTTTCTCTGCTGAGATAAATCCATTTAATCCTCAGCCAGTGACAGGACTAGTTGTTCTTGAGAGGACAATGATCAGATGATGCATTTAGATGCAGATTTAGCAACGTGCAGAGGTGTGGGAACAAAACGAAGGGAAATCATTTGACGAGGCGACTTTTACTGTCATCTGCGTGGGAGGTGTGCGTCTGTGTGTCTTTAAAAGAATTAGGCTGATTGTAACGAGAGCTCTCTCAGCAGGATAAATGCTCATACAATGTCCCTAAAAATTCCTCTATAGCGTTCAGAATTCAATCACACCAAATGAAATCACCTCTGATGGGAATTAGACACGGCCCTTTTTCATTTTGGGAAGGAACCAAGAAGGAGAGGCTGAGAGCTATTTGGACAGGATTAGTTTTACATGGGTTGGCGCAGTTATGTAGTCATTCCTGGGGTATCTCTGTGTTGGACTTAGTGACTTTTACGGGTTGTAAAGATTACAGAGACTTTTACCTACTATAAAACCTCAGCATGGAGGGTAACAGGAGCAGGATTTATTACGGCTCTAATGTCCCACCATCATTTCTGGAACAGGACTCTTCATCAGCTCAGTGTAGGTGAAGAGACTTTAGTGTCTCTCAGTCCACCAGTCTTTAATAGAAACTCATTCATTAGTCTGCAGAGACTCTAGTGTCTCTCACCACACCAGCACGCTACTTACAGCACACTAACCCACATTACACTTACTGAGTTTACTCACCAGCACGCTACTTACAGCACACTAACGCAGCATGAGTTAAGCTCGGGTTCTGAGTTACTGTACACCGTTACAGCCACTGAACACATTACACACTGAGTTACTGTACACCGACACGCTACTTACAACACACTACTTACAGCACACTGACATTACACTTACTGACATTACACTTACAGCACACTAACGACATTACTGAGTTACTGTACTGTACACCAGACACTAACACAGACACATTCATCTTCCACAGTACTGAGTTACTGTACACCAGCACACTACTTACAGCACACTAACACATTACACTGAGTTACTGAGTTACTGTTTTTACACCAACACACTACTTACAGCACACTAACTTAACACATTACACTTACTGAGTTTACAGTAACACATTACACTGTACACCAGCAGCACACTAACACATTACACTTACTGAGTTACTGTACACCAGCACACTACTTACAGCACACTAACACATTACACTTACTGAGTTACTGTACACCAACACACTACTTACAGCACACTAACACATTACACTTACTGAGTTACTGTACACCAGCACACTACTTACAGCACACTAACACATTACACTTACTGAGTTACTGTACACCAGCACACTACCAGTAACACAATTACACTTACTGAAGACCGCACCCACACTACTTACAGTACACTAAAATATTACACTTACTGAGCACACTAACTACATTACTGACTGTACTACTCTACAGAACGCATTACACTACTGAGTTACTGTACACACACTACTTACAGTCTAACAGTACACTTAACGCATTACACTTACTACTTACAGCACTAACACCAACACACTACTTACAGCACACTAACGCATTACACTTACTGAGTTACCGTACACCAACACACTACTTACAGCACACTAACACATTATACTTACTGAAATGAAACATGAGTGTCATATATACCCAGTAAAGAATAAAAAATATAAGATTAAAATAAAACATGACTTAAAACCTGATAATGATATCTAAGAGCTGTGTGGGTGGGGCTAATGAGCTGATTGACAACTCTCTGTTTAACACTCCTAGCCTGCTCTGCTCATCAAACAGAACTAGCCCCATTATCCAGAGTGTATGTGATGGTAACTGGACAGTCACGGACAAACAGTTGTGTATAGATAGATGTCTGATGCAACATGTGAACGAAGGAACAGAAGAACAGACGTGAAGACGGACTGATAGAAGGATGGATAGATGAACAAATGGACAGTTGGTTAGCTTCAGCTCACCAAGTTTCCCTGGCTCTGAAACTGTTTCGTGTGAGCGGGGGAGGAGACATGAGCTTTGTGATTGGACAGGGGAATGCTAGCCAATATGAGGACTACCCAGTTTACATGGAGAGCAGAGAAGTACGGTGAAATGTTGTGGTCATTTATTAGTCAGTGGAACATCAGAAAGACACACAGATGTCCTCTGGGTCTTGAAGCCATATGTGATGATTTTAATAGCTGGCTGTGAACATCATGGCACCAGTTCATAAACCCAGTAGAAATGGCCACCTATGTCCTTTGCTGTGCTTTTAGAATGTCCCTGTAGTTTTGTGTCCTGGTTCATTTCGGAGATGACCACAAAGAAGCTGGACAGATAAAATTAGCACACCCCAGCAAGTTCTGTGATATTCGAGTTCGCCAGTTGTGATGTACCACCAGCTACCTTTATGAAACGATGATATATGGCAATATATTAAATAATGTAATGTCATATATGGGAAACAAGTGCATATATTTATATAGTGATAAATATATTACAATATATAATACATAAGGACACTTCATATATTTCATTTTATATGTAATAGACATCATATGTATTTCTCCATGTGTTTGCATATATGATAATATATATATATATAGTTTTATATATGTAAGAATATTTTCATACATACGGCAATATACAGTATGTATATATTCTCACATATATAAAACTATATACATTATCATATATGCAAACACATATGGAGAAATACATGTCTATTACATATATTTCATTTTATATTTCAATATATAAGTAAATATATATATTATACTACCATACTTACAAGATATGAAAAGCGGCAATTCCTTATGTATTATACAATATATTGTAATATATTTATCACTATATAAATATATGCAAAATATACACACTTGTTTCCCATATATGACATTGTATTATTTAATATATTGCACTAAATTTTCCAATACATTGCCATATATTATCGTTTCATAAGGGTAGTATGTTCTCTGATAACACACTGGCTGGTGATATACCAGAACTGGCAAAGAAAGGTGTTAGACAAAAGACTTCGAGACCGACGTGTGCAGAACTAAAAACCAGGAATGGTTTATTTACAAACAGGCAATCTCAGCAAGCACCAGTACACAGCGAAAACAACAGCAGAAGCTAAATCAGAGTCAGGGACAGGCGGAGGTCAGAACCAGGTAGAACAAGCAGCGAGGGCGAACAAGCTTACAGGGGAAGACCGATAGGGAAAAACCAAAGAGAGAAAGCACAGATACAAACCGCAGAGTCAGGACACGAGCAAAAGAGATTAGGCGAAAGAGTGGTAAAGGAACGAAGGGAGTCGGAAACCAGCCTAAGACCATACGAGGAAAGACCGCTCAGGATTGCTAACCTAGGTTTGGCATAGCTTCGCAAAGTATGAGTGTTTGTGAGTGGCTTATATACCGGAAGTAATTGGATACAGCTGAGGTTAAAACTCCCGCGATCTAGAGCGAATCACAGAGTCCGACTGGGGGCGCATAGACATGACGTCATCGAGCGTGGCCCTCTGGGAAGTGGAGTCCTGAAGAGCGGAGAAGCCGGGGAGACGCGGAGGCGTGACAAAAGATAAAATGGAAATTACTTGACCATCAGTCCAACCCGGTGGTTATGATTCGGAGAGTTTCAAGGACTGCACCACTGTATAGAGGTCTACTGGGAGAGTGGCCCATTAACATTCATAAACAAACGTTCTGTGGTAACGTAAAGTTAGTGACATCCTCTATGGAGAATCCAGTTCTGCACAATTGCTGTATTATTTGAGAAACCAAACGTGAAATATGCCCCACTTCAAGAATGCCTCTATAATTTGACCAGAGGAGCCCAAACCTTAACATACTGTACGACTACAATACGCCCCATTAGAATGCTACCCAAGTCAACATACCCCGCCCCCCAAACCATACAGTCAGCACTCGGTGCCTATAAGATTCGACACTATGTCCACCATCACTCACACTCTGGGTAACCGCCCTAAAAGAGACATTAAAATCAACCTCCGTAACAAATAAAGCCTCCACCGCCGCGGAAGAGGGAGGACTGGCTTATAGCACCTCCGGGAGCCATGGAGAGCGAAGGAGGAAGAGGAATCAGCGTCCCAGGTGACATTATGAATCAGACAGTTAAGCAGCTCGGCTCTCAATCCTAGTCAATGATTTAAATCCACTCACAGGAGCAGGCAAGCGGTAAACCTCTCCTGTCTTGTTTAATGAGTGACGTTAAAGAAAACCTGAGGGAGAGTAAGAATGAAGAAACAACTGAAGGCCACTTATTAATTCATGTAAACTGGAGCCAAAATTGAGCTCTCAACATGTTCAACAGCTCTTTTACATTTGGAGTCTCTGGACAGGCAAACCCTTTAAATAAATGGAGGTTTACAGAATAAACCTCTGTTTAGTATGAACAGGCTGGTATTAGTGCACTACATGGTTGTAAATTCCCATCACAGTTGGGTAGCACACTCCGGAAAGGTAGTGATGTTGGAATACTGAACACACGGTCCTTAACGTATACAACATGTAAGGGTCCGGGCTGTACCGCCTGCAGCCAGCAGGGGGCGGCAGCAGCGGCACCGTTCTGGGGGAACTACAGCCCGGAACTCCAAACCCCAGAATGCCCCAGGCTGATCAGGCCAACGAGCAGCACCTGGGGCGTCAGCAATATAAGCCCCTACCACACAAACACCGTTGCTACACCTTTGTAGAGGGGTAGCCGGTACGGTACTAGAGAAAACAAGAAAAGAGCAAAAAGAAAAAGAGCAAAGTATAAATAAATAAACAAACAAACAAATGAATAAATATTTAAAAAATTATTGAAACAACTGTGCAGAGTTGACAGCATGTCACTCTGCACGCAGTGAACAAGAATTCCCCTTTCGGTTAAACCCTCTACCGTTTATTTCTGTTCTTATACAAGCCTTTCCTTTCGTTTGAATATGCTGCCCTGGCGTTTCCTTTGTTTGCTTTTTCCCACCGTTTCTCCCTCTCACTCACTAAACCTCAGCCGTGTCTGGGCTCACATGTGCTGCTGCGTAGCGCAGTGGTAACACGTGGGGTTATCACTACGAAGGTCGGAGGTTCGATCCCCGCCTAAAAACCCTCACAGTTCACCAATACAGTTTATTTTTCACACGCACAGTTTCACCTGAATCCACATCCAGGAAGTCTGTTTGCTTGAAATAGGCCCTTTTCACAAAACAGCAGAAATACGTCGATGCTGGGTGGTACAAGTTCCTGTACTCCCGGCTGACCATGGAACATTTCACTTCATCGCTGTCGAGACTGAAATTGAGGATGTTTCCAGGATCGTTGGAAAATATTCCTCAACGAAGGACTTTAAGATGAACAAAGGCTACAAATTCTTTGTTGAAGAGTTCCTTCACAGCTAGCAGGGTACGGAAACGCCAGCTAACGTTAGCTTTGTTTACATCTGTGCTAGCTAGCTAACTAGCATTTAATGTATATGCATCATATACTAGCATTTAATGTTAAATGTGTCTAGTTTAAGCAAATAGTAAATATTATGAATGATACTGACTGCTTTAGTTAACGTGATCTACGAGGCTGAAGTTAGCTCCTTATTCACAGCTCCCGATTAGGTTAGCTAGCAAACCAAGTAACGTCAGCTAACGTAAGCTTTGTTTACATCTATGCCTGCTAACACGCTAGCACAACAAGCTAATCCTCGTCATGGGAATGATAGGCTAAGTGTTATTGTTTTGTTGTCTCCAATATAGTCGACAACAAGGTGATAGTCAGAGCTAGGTGCTACCGATCGATGAGGAAGAACAAGGAGCCATACAAACTTAAGGTTATACATGGCCTGCCGGTTGGCTTCTACTCCCGTCTACTCCCCGGCGAGAGCTTGCTCTTTCAAACGCTGACAGCTTATGAGGGGGGACGTGAAAAGTTTTCCACTGAAACCGAGTGGGAACAGCACCCGGTTGACGTTAGCATTACCGTGGAGGTGTTTTTTTGTATTTTGTTATGGGATTTTTTTTTTTTTTTTTGGTGATCAATATTAAGCATGTAGAACACAAGACCCATGTTCACAGAACCCAAACAAGATATACCTGTATGGCTCTTCATGATCAGTATAGCATTACTGTTGGCCACCAATAGTAGATCATTAATAATGACAGTATTGTGGTTGTCATGGCACACTCCTATATAACAGAGCATTAATATCAGCTAGTAAATGTGGAATGGTTACGCAGCCTAAATGGTTCCCACTTCCTGCTAGGCTGTTACTAGGCTCTGGGTGCTATGGAAGAAATGAGGGATGAATAAACAACACATAGAGGAGTGCAGGCCGATATGGCTGTGGACTGGAGTTTGGGGATCTGCCCTGAGTGAGTACATGCAGTTTGGGGAACTGTGGGAAGGAAACTATAGGGTTTGGTTAGGGCCAAAAAGGAATGGGCCTCTATGGGAGGAACAAGGGATGGGAAAAAAACAAAGAGATGAGGGTGGGTGAGACCAACATTGAATTCGTGCTCGGGGGTCTGCCCTGAGAAGGTGTAGGGGAAACAGTGTCTGTGGATCAAGCATAAGTACAGTAAATATGGGTATAATAATAATAATAATAATAATTTTAATAATTCCTTCTCAGGTTACTCCCTTATGTTTGAGAGTTATGACCCGAACTAAATGCCAAGCTCAAACGGCATATGGATAAATGAATGAACAGGCAGCTACAGATAGGAGGTCTAGCTTGCTAGCTTTTGGTGATGCTAGTTAGCTTTAGCTCGACAAGTTTCTCTGGCTCTGAAACTGTTTTGTGTAGGCGGGGCAAGAGACATGAGCTTTGTGATTGGACAGGGAGTGCTTACAGGAGTGTTAGCCAATATGAGGAATACCCAGGTTACATGGAGAGCAGAGAAGTACGGTGAAACATGCTGGTCATTTATTAGTCAGAGGAACCTTATTCTCAGAACCGACTTAGTACAGGTTTACTGTTTACCTACCAGAACCAGATGAACCTCATTAGAAAGAACACAGATTTAGGTCCTCTGGGTCTTTAAGCATATGTGATGGTAGCTGTGAACATCATGGCATCAGTCCGTGAACCCAGTAGAAATGGCCATCTGTGACCTTTGCAGTGCTTTCAGAAGGTCCCTGTAATTTTGTGTCCTTGTTTTTATTCCGAGAGGACAAATAAAAGTCGCAAACTCCAGGAATTTCCATGCTATCCGAGTTTGCTAGTTGTGATGTACCACCAGCTAGCTCTGATAACATACTGGCTGGTGATATACCAGAACTGGCACACTCGGGAAGGGTTTTGTTTTTTCCTTTATGGTGGAAAAGTGGAAACGAGTGGGAAAATCCTGGAATTTGTCTAATCCTAAACATCAAGCAGCTTTGTCCATTCATTCCGAGTTCAGAATGCACCACATATTGTAGATGGATCCTCAATAGCTGGGTTGGCTGACCATTGAGTTAGACAGTCCACTGATATAAGAGCTTGGTAGTGAATGCTAACACCTACATAGTTAGCCAGACTACTCACCTGCAGGTAGCGGATGTAGCCGGGAGTCAGGCGGGGCAGACGGAAAAGCATCTCTGCAGTATGGGAAGGTGTATGCCTGCCTGTATAAAGCACAACCTAGGAGTGACCGAGTGACTGACTGTGTCTGCTTCAGACTATCCTCCTCAGTCTACTGTCTTTTTCACCCCTTCGTCTCTCTCCAGCTCAGGCTAGGGCTTTCCGGAGGACACTCCTGAACCGGGTGCACACATTTGACTGTGAACTCCAAGCCCAAGGGCTTAAATAGGCTTCCCTCGTTACACAAACCATGTGCGTGTCTCAATAGGATTAGAAGAATAAAGGTCCTGCCATGGACTTGGACTTGCGAGCCATGACGCCAGTCGCTGAGGTAACGAACGAGGGAGGGTGTTGTGGGAGCTTCCGATGATGTAAATATGGCCATGGCTGGAGCAGGAAGAGGTGGAGGAAGGTGCTCTCTGAGATAATTCTGGGGGTCACGTGTTGTAATCAGGAGGAGGCAGACGGGAGAGCTCAGACAAGTTAAGAGAGGAACACAGACAAGGCCTCAATTCACTTCCGAAAACAAGAACCACCAAAACTGGAACACTGGAAACACCTCCATGCCCGCTGTGGCAGGGTGCACAGCATCTGAGTCAGGAACACAGCCTCTGAGTGGTCAACAGGTCAGAAACACAGCGTCTGAGTGGTCAACAGGTCAGGAACACAGCGTCTGAGTGGTCAACAGGTCAGGAACACAGCGTCTGAGTGGTCAACAGGTCAGGTACACGGCATCTGAGTGGTCAACAGATCAGGAACACAGCCTCTGAGTGGTCAACAGGTCAGCAACACAGCATCTGACTGGTCAACAGATCAGGAACACGGCCTCTGAGTGGTCAACATGTCAGGAACACAGCCTCTGAATGGTCAACAGGTCAGGAACACAGCCTCTGAATGGTCAACAGGTCAGGAACACAGCCTCTGAGTGGTAAACATGTCAGGAACACAGCATCCAAATGGTCAACAGGTCAGGAACACAGCATCCAAATGGTCAACAGGTCAGGAACACAGGATCCGAGTGGTCAACAGGTCAGGAACACAGCATCTGAGTGGTCAACAGGTCAAGAACACAGCATCTGAGTGGTCAACAGGTCAGGAACACAGCATCTGAGTGGTCAACAGGTCAGGAACACAGCATCTGAGTGGTCAACAGGTCAGGAACACAGCCTCTGAGTGGTCAACAGGTCAGGAACACAGCATCTGAGTGGTCAACAGGTCAGGAACACAGCATCTGAGTGGTCAACAGGTCAGGAACACAGCATCTGAGTGGTCAACAGGTCAGGAACACAGCATCTGAGTGGTCAACAGGTCAGGAACACAGCCTCTGAGTGGTCAACAGGTCAGGAACACAGCCTCTGAGTGGTAAACATGTCAGGAACACAGCCTCTGAGTGGTCTACAGCTCAGGAACACAGCCTCTGAGTGGTCAACAGGTCAGGAACACAGCCTCTGAGTGGTCAACAGGTCAGGAACACAGCCTCTGAGTGGTCAACATGTCAGGAACACAGCCTCTGAGTGGTCAATAGGTCAGGAACACGGCGTGAGTGGTCAACAGGTCAGGAACACAGCATCTGAGTGGTCAGCAGGTCAGGAACACAGCATCTGAGTGGTCAACAGGTCAGGAACACAGCATCTGAGTGGTCAACAGGTCAGGAACACAGCATCTGAGTGGTCAGCAGGTCAGAAACACAGCATCTGAATGGTCAACAGGTCAGGAACACAGCATCTGAATGGTCAACAGGTCAGGAACACAGCTTGTGATAGATTGGCAGGTCAGAAACACATGCTCTGATTGGTTTAAAAGTCAGCAACCCAGGTCAGGAACACAGCCTCTGATTGGTCGACAAGTCAGGAACACCGCCTCTGATTATAGCTATTACAGAAGCCATTCAGTGCTGGATTTATTATCATACAGAAGTTTCCAGAAGTCTCCAAGAAGACAGTGCAGCTCAAGTCTGGATAACAACACCCCTGAAAGAACTAGCTGTCCATGTAGTGTCTTATGATGGACAGCTGCATTCCAGTTGCACTTAACCCGCTGAGCAAAGGTGCTTTGTATCTCAATCACACAACTAAACATCAGCCCAACTCCAGACCCTCTGCTCTAAAATCATGCCCCACAGAAGCAGCTGCTGCACCAAGTCCTGAGATAACAGCTCTTCTTTCTGCGGATGTTTGCTTTTGTATGCTGCTCACTCAGCGACTTCCTACAAGTTTAATATCCACAGGACGGAGGCTCTGCCAATGGGTTTAATATCCCAAGGCCTGGGGTCCCTGCTCTTGCTTTAATAACGCCCGATTCTCAGGGTTTGCTTCTGCATGCTAATGGGCCTGGTTCTGGGGCCGGACCTCTGGATATTAATACGTCCACGCTCGGGGGGATATGCCTCTGGGTTTTAATATGTTCCTGTCTGGATCCTGACTTGGGGCATTGACGATAAGAGCCTGAAATGAGGGGAATGTTTGGAATGCTCTTAGCTGAAAAAGCTGAGTGCTAAATTTCTCCATGCTGCTGTACAGAAGATGGCTAGTGCACTTTATTGTCTATATACCATTTGGACTGCAGTACGTTTAGTAAAACATTAAAGACAGCAGTGGACCGATACGACACAGACAGGTCTGCGTTACCAGCTAGACTTTTATTTTGCCTTTAATAAAAGCAGACGTTCTTGTTTTTTTTTTTACCATAGCAACAGCCTTACAACACCTCAATAATCTCTTGCTATGCAGAAACTACTTCCTAGTAACCACCTGGGATTCCATCACCTTCACTGGTCAGGACCACCACAGAGCAGGTATTATGTGGGTAGTGGATCATTCCCAGACGTGCTGGTGTGAGCGGATCAGACACAGCAGTGCTGCTGGACACCTCAGTGTCACTGCTGGACTGAGAATCTTTCACCAACCAGAACTATCCAGCCAACAGCGTCCTGTGGGCAGCGTCCTGTGGCCACTGATGAAGGACTAGAGGATGACCAACACTGCACTGTGCAGCAGCAGATGAGCTATCGTCTCTGACTGTACATCTACAAGGTGGACCAGCAAAGTAGGAGTGTTGTCTAATAGAGTGGACAGTGAGTGGACACAGTCTATGAAGACTCCAGCAGCACTGCTGTGTCTGATCCACTCACACCAGCACAACACACCACCACCACATCAGTGTCACTGCAGTGTTGAGAATGGTCCACCACCCACATAATACCTGCTCTGTGGTGGTCGTGTGGAGGTCCTGACCATTGAAGAACAGTGTAATGAAGTACACAGTGAAACAGATGGAGTACCTTTACCCTCAGTTTCTTTTGCAAGGCTGTGGTGGTTTTGGTGGTGTGTTTGGGGTCGTTATCATGTTGGAATATTGGCTTGTGGTCCAGTTTCCGAAGAAAGGGGATCATGCTCTGCTACAGTATGTCACAGCACATCTTGGCATTCAGGGTTCCCTCCGTGAACTGTAGCTCCCCACAGCCGGCAGGACTCATACAGCCCCCAAACCATGACACTCCCACCACCATGCTTTACTGTAGGCAAGACACGCTTGTCTTTGCACTCCTTACCAGTTTGCGGCCACACACACGCTTAGCACCATCTGAACCAAATAAGTCATTAGACTAAAAGACATGGTTCCAGTAACCCAGGTCCTTAGTCTGCTCGTCTCCAGTCTTGTGCATCATCTCAGGAAGAGGCTTCCTTCTGGGACGACAGCCATGCAGACCAATGTGATACAGTGTGCGGCGTATGGTCTGAGCACTGACTAGCTGACCCCCCACCCTTTAACCTCTGAAGGAATGCTGGCAGCGCTCCTACGCCTATTTTCAAAATACAACCTCTGGGTATGATGCTCAGCATGTACACTCAACTTCTTTGGTGGACCATGGTGAGGCCTGTTCGTAGTGGACCCGGTCCTGTTAAACCGCTGTATGGTCTTGGCCACCGTGCTGCAGCTGCAGCTCAATCATGGTGTGATTTTAGAAATCTTGGGGTTTGCTGACAGCTCACACTGCCTGGTTGATTCGTCCCCCATGTGCGAGGAAAACCTGACACAAACGCTCCGTCCAACTGACATGACGTGACATGGGTGCACAGCCCAGCCAGACAGCTCAGCTCTGTCTACAGACAATCTCCAATCAAGATGTTCCATTCAAAACCACAGACGCTGCACGTCTGAGTACTGAGCAAACACACTGGCTGAACACCTCCCTGCTCCCTACATAGTGCACCACCTAGGTGGCTCCTGCAATCAACCGTGTTTAATAAGTCTAATGCACAGCCATTCGGGACTCAGCCATGTGTACACAGTTCCATACTGGATAGCTGTTTTGGTGTAGAAGCCGGAACTTACATAGTGTGCTACATCGGAAGAAGGTGGAGTTTGGGATTCAGCCGCTGACAAACCAATCAACTCTACTACAACAGCTTCGCTAACTTTACTATCCCGCAGTAAAACTGACAATCAGGCAAACAGACAACATAGACTTCACTGTAGTACAGTCTGCATATACCGGATGCTGGTACTGCACTGGACTCCACCTATGTATGTGGTTTTGGGTGCGACTTTGAGAGATCGGTTGATCAAACTGTGAGACAAGCGTCCAAAATTTTTTCGCCTGCTCAATTAGAGCTCGTTATATTGGACATTGTTGAAATTGGGCCCGATTGTGAAATCTCAGCTGGCTCAGGATCATTCCTGGAGTCCGGTGGTGGCGCTTTACACTGCTCCAGCTGACCCATGGCATTATGTACAGTGCTGTGTGGAGCTGCTTGGCCTGGAAACCAATCCCATGAAGCTTCTGATGCACAGGTCTTGTGTCGATGTTGGCTTCGGAGGCAATTTGGAACTCTGGAGAGAGTGATGCGTCAGAGGATAAGTAATATGCATGCACTAGATGCATCAGCTTTGGCAGACCTCCAGTGAGTTTGCATGGTCTGCTGCTTCGTGGCTGAGCTGCTGTTGCTCCATGGCCACAATAATTGATCTTACAGATGTCCGGGACAGATTTAGCAGGTCAGGAGCGACACATACTGATTTAAATGATGGCATCTTATGACGACGAGCCATTCTGTCATTCCTGGCTGCACCCCTGTTGGGTTAATGCAGCCTTGCGTCCGAAGCTGTTGTGCTGTGATAGTCATTATTTGTGATCCAGCCATCTGCTTAGCTCAGGTTACTGGCCTCAGTGCCACTTTAAAGCTGCTACAGAATGAAAAACGTAGTTACATAGTCATACACAGTCGAGTCACATTATTATGACCACTTCTTTGGATGGCAGCAGCACGCAGCTCATGAAGGAAGTCATGTTTTCATGGCATTCTCTGGGCCCACTCATCCATGTGGAAGTCCATCCTTCAGCAGATCACGAACCACTCTACATGCTGATTGTCCTACCTGGGGCGGATAGGATCTTCCAGCAAGAGAGTGCTACATGTCACACAGCTAGAAATGTCCAATACTGGAAGGAAGAGCATGGCTTTCAAGACTTCCTAGTACTACCCGGGCCCCCTAATAACCCAAAACATCTATGGGTCCTCCTCCAAGCAAGCTCCTACAGCTGTGGATAGGGTTGCCACCCGTTCCGTAAAATGCGGAATCGTCCTGTATTTGGCAATTAAATGTTGCAATTTGTTCTGTATTTCCGTAAATGTCCGATATACGTTTGTCACACACACGTCACTTCACCCCTTCCCCCATTGGCTCCGCCCCTGCTCAAATGCGGGACGCGATTTGTTTTCGTATTTCGAACACGTCACTCACACATAACCACGCCCCCTGTTCTTTATTTTAATTTCCGAAAGGTGGCAACCGTAGCTGTGGATGAACTAGTCAGAATGTCTCTGATGTAGGCCAGACACTTTTGCATCTGAGAATTGTGCCCACATTTGGTGGATGCTGTCCCTGGCACAATTCCAAGCAGAATTCCCTGTAGACTGGGATTTTAGCCACTGCTGGTAGACCCGTATGACCGTTCGCTTCCACACACCTGCAGATTCAGCTACTTTCTTCACACTATGGTCTTTGGCCACGCCCAAATGCAGTCACTCCATTTAGCCAATCATTAACATCTGCCCTGGAGCCATTTTCCACACATGGACTGAGACCCTCCCTGCACTGTAGCACCTCTTCTCAATCTATGGATCCCGTCACTCACCGGTATTTACTGTATAACCCCATCATCCTCATGCAGCATCATGTGATAGCCCGAAGTTCCTACCACCTCAAACACAAAAAAATTTCAAAATTAATTCATTCATCATTAGGATCTCCTGTAATAGCAGCAGTGAGGGAAACACCAGTCATTAGGTTTCTCCCCCTGGCTGTGTAAACTGGCCTACATCATTGGTTAACTAATTGCTTCTACTCGTCACACACTTTCAAATTTCCACACCAAACTTTCTGGGAAGCCGAGCACACAAAACGTTGGCGCCGATTGATCTGCTGGCGGAGGTCGTTTTTATTGTGACCTTCATTTGTGTGCGGTAGGGCCGTACGGCTTGTGTGTGAGGAGAATGGAGATAATGAGCGCTCAGGCCTGCACCGAAACCTAAATGTCACCATCTAAACAATGAGGACAGGGATTAGCGAAGGGCTGTTGACATTTGCTGCTAAGATAATTAGCCGCAAAGAGGCTAAGCCAGAGGCTACTCATTATGAGCTGTTGACGGCAGCTTTCGAAAAGACTGGCTTGGCACAATCGATCGATGACAACGTTACGGGCTCGGGCTCGCGAAGGTAAGCGTCAGCCCTGAGGGCACATGAATGAAGGGATGGATCGACAGCTCGCTCAGATTTGAAGGTCTTGATACGAATAGGGTTATAGTTATAATGGGAGTCATGGGAGTACACCATCAATGCCCAACTTTGTGTCTCAAAACTAACGGCGGGGCCTTTGATAATGGGCTAAAGGCGTGTCTATGAGTAGATTACACTTCAGCTTAGGATACTGGCCTCAGTGCGACTTTAAAGCTAGCTACAGAATGAAAAGCGTAGTTACACAGTCACATTATTATGACCACTTACTTCTTTGGATGGCAGCAGCACGCAGCTCATGAAGGAAGTCACGTTTTCATGGCATTCTCTGGGCCCACTCATCCATGTGGAAGGCACTCTTCATGGATTTGGGAATGAGTCCATCCTTCAGCAGATCACGAACCACTCTACATGCTGATTCTCTTCCCTGGGGCAGATGGGATCTTCCAGCAAGACAATGCTACATGTCACACAGCTAGAAATGTCCAACATTGGAAGGAAGAGCATGGCCAAGACTTCCAAGTACTACCCTGGCCCCCTAATACCCCAAAGTATCTATGGGTCTTCCTCCATGCAACTGTCTTTAATAATCTGTCTTTGAGTAGATTACACTTCAGGTTGGTTCCCTCTCGCTCTTCAGAAAAGGCTTTAGAAGGCTTCTTGACAGGGATGAAACCTCACATCTCATTGAACAGTTTAAAACACATCCAGTAAGAGCATTAATGTGTAGACGTCAGGCTAAAGCTGCTCAGGTACCATATATCACCATACAAGTTGTGATTGTATCTTCCTTGTTCAAATACAACTTTGGCACCTGAGAGTGTAACCGTTATTGTGGTGCTTTGTGGGTCCCTTTCCACCAAATGATTGTAGGTTCTTGAGCTGGTTCCTTTCAGACTTCATAGAACGTTTGCGTTTGTGAGTCAGGAAACCAGCCTGGGTCTGCACCAGTTTTTATTGGAACCAAGGAGCACCAAAGGATACATCATCAGCATCAACAAGGGGCGGTGCAGCAGTGGTAACCCGTAGTACCAAGATGGCGGAGCGTATAGGTGACCTGTGAGCGATTGGGCTGTTATTCCAGATGTTTGTTTATATCCAGAAAGCAAGCACGTCTCTGTGGTGATAAGAAGACGTAGAAGTTCTTTATTGGCCCCCTTTTTCCTCACCAACCGACACGGCCAGAGATGTGGAAACGCACTGAACGGCTCAAAATCAGGTGCAAGAACCAGAAGAGAACCGTTCCATGTCGGTGGAAAAGGCCTCTCTCTGCCTCTCTCTTTCCCTCCCTCCACAGGTGTGCCTGATTTGCCATCAGAGCCTGTGACCAGCTGGAGTTCAGGCTGGTGTAACAGGGGGAGGAGCCTAAGTTTTAAAGGGAGGCCTTCTAGGTGGCTAAAGAGAGAGGAGTGCTACTGCATGTGCTATGTGTACATTACCAGCCCTCCCTCCTACTTGGTGTACATGAGTTCTCCATATAGGAGTCTACTCCGTCCAGTGCCCTGGGTCAGAGGGTGGCACCATCCCATGCATAGTGGGTAGCTTTTTGTTTTTTGTTGTTTTAGTGAAGACTAGCACGGTTATCTGTTTTGTTGATTTGTTTGAGAGCCGTCCGCTGTTTTTGGTTCTTGGTGGTTCTTGGTAATTGGTATAAAGTAAATGTAAATAAGCACCAAATTTTGTGTTTATTGGTTTTAATAAAATTTGTAAAGCTCCTATATGTTTGATCCTCATTCTTTCATCTATCCACCCGTCACTTGTATAACATTTTGCACAAAAAAAAAAATAAAAAAAATCATTCTGCTTATCTAGTTCAGTTTTAGGTAGCAGCCTTATTCTATCTGGCTGGTTCCATAATTTCTCATAGACAGAAGCAGTGAGGTTGGCATGCAGGCTGAGCTGCACTCCATCAAAGCCAGTAATCAGTCAAAGCGGTCTGAATGCGAGGGGGACCACCCTGCAAGTGGAAGTGATGCCAGAAGTGCCGGTAATCCCCTCTTCCATTGCCAGAACTGACCACAACAAACAGATGAGGTCCCCCTGTTTTGGCCTAGCAGTACTTGGATAAGAATCACTAAACTTACAGATGATTCATCAAACATTCATATAAACCCCTGTGAATTCTGGAGCATTTTTTTTTCATTTCAATTCAATTAAACTTTTTTGAGTACTAGTGTACCTGTACAGTGTGTTGAGGTAGCAAGTGTGCAGTTAAGTGTGTGGCTGTAAACAGTATAGATATATAAAGTGTACAGTGCAGGTAGGAGAATAGCAGCTCAACGTTCAGGTAAACAGCTTACAGACAGATGTTCAGTATATAGATGAATAAATGAGATGTTCAGGTATACAGGTTAAAGTGCAGTACATGCAGTCCTGAGAGCTAGCGGAGCCCAGCGCATGTGTGACCTGGTGGTTCTGGCTCGGATGTTCCTGTACCTGTGTGCCTGAACTGAACCACCTATTCATCTATTTCATAACATTCCCCATACAGTAACAATCTCTGCCTGTTGGTATGACCTTTGCTTTAGGCCACAATTTAGCGACAACGCTTCTGAATATTACATACCAAAGACGGGCCAGCATCAAAACACTGATTACAACATGGCTTGGTATCATAAACACATTCCAACACTGATAGTCCTGTCATAAAACATGTTTAAAGCTTCTAGTCCACAATAAAACGTGTGTGTGTGTATACTGATCTTCTGGATACCAGTATTACAAATACATGTTGCACTGATAAGTAAGACTGAAAGGATGGATATCCTCTCTCCCGGAGTTTCTGTTCTTCAGTAGAGTTTAAGTAATGTGACTATTGGTCGGTATTTGTTGGCAAAGCACAAATATAAAGATGAACTGGAGAAAATCCTTATTTTATAAACAGTATCAGCCATATATATTGGTCGAGTCCAAATTAACACGTCATATTTTGCAACATGTTTCCAAAAAAGGTCCAGGACTAAATTATTTACACAGCTGAGGCTCTTATCCAGAGCGACAAGGTTATTGGTTTTACAGGCAGGCCAGTGTTAGGACTCTTATTGGTGTAGCTCAGCTTTTGCTACCTAGACTGGGATTCGAACCCCGTCTCCCACACAGGGTGGTAGCTCTCTGGTGGGTAGTGGTGTTAACCGCTGAGCCACACCAACCACTTATTCTGTTAGTATTGGGTAGTTTACATCTAATCTTTGTCAAGGCCTAGTACGGTTAATCTAAAGACAGTGGCTGATAAAGTATTTGGACATTTATACCCCAGAACTTTCAAGTCAAGTAACATTTATTTTAAAACGAACATCCAAAAACTGTACAAAGCCCTTCTTCGGTTGTGTTTTTAGATTATGATTTGAACGACGTCAGCATCGCTTTTGTACACATCACAATGCCATCAATAAACACAAGTGCTCTGACCCCTTATTGCTGATTTGAAGTGGTGCATGAATTTCAATCTGACAGTTCAGAGTCGATGATTTCATTACCACAATGTGTTTTTACTGTTTACACAAAGATCGGATTTACAGTGCCTGTACCTGCAGTGTGAACGTAGCTATTGTGCACAGTGTGTTGAGTCCTTGCCAGTCTTGCTCCATACAAAGAACCTACCAGCGGCCTGATGTTCTTTCTGAAATGAATATCATTTTAAGAAACATTTTATTTTATACTTTAAAGGACAATAAAGTACATAAAGGGTCCAAATACTGTTTCTGTGGGATGTCATCACAAGTAGAGCTGCCGTTTTTGATTACATGGATCAGGTGTGATTGACTGGCACAGGAACCCAACTGTAGGATATGGATTTCTATAAAGGTTCTCCTGTTACAAGTTGTGTGCTGCTGTCACGTCATCTTTTCTGTCTGCATGGGAAGAACATCTGTTATCCAGTAGTGGAAGAGACTGCAGGCCAACATGGTTTCATCTACAGAAAGAGACAAAGAAGGAAAGAACATTGGAGGAAAAAGAATGTGTATAATTTATTATTTTGACCTAAAGGGAATCTATGCTGCTCATTAGTTAGTAGTTTCGATGTTAGTCAAAGGCAGTAGTCTATCTACTGCCTATCCTCACAGTGCAGTTGGCTGTTTTAGAGTCAAGAGTCAAAAATTCTGAATGTGCAGTAGAACGTAGTAAGTTAGACTGGAGCAGGACGTTTCAGAGTGGCCGGTATTTACTGTTTAAGCTCCCTGTGTCCCTGGTGTGAAGGTGTGCCCAGATTGCTGGTAGGCGGGCACTAAGGATTGTGCTATGAGATGATGTCATTTGTAACAGAGAAAGGGGCTGGAATTCCAAAGTGGGGTTTCAGGCAACTAAGCAAAGTAGTTTCTCTGGGAGAGAGTTTATCCCTCTGGCATTTAATTATTTTGCGATTTCTAACTTTGCAGAATGTTTACAAGCACAAAAAGCTACAATACACTAAAGGAAAGGAATAAAAACTGAAAAGCATCACGGATCTTTTTTAACAACTGTAAACCTGAGATGCAAAATCTTCAGACTTAACAGCTGTCTAGTACAAGTTATTTATTTAGCAGGAAATGATTTTGAGGAAATTAGACATATGACCATCCATCTGCATAAGGTGTAGGGAGGAAAATAAGTGTAGTTAAGGAAATGTTTAAATGGAAAGCCTAACAACCACCTGGAAGACCTGGCAAAGCACCAAAACTGTCCCCGTCAGATAAACAGCACATAAAGCTGCTTTCTTTCTTTAAAAGAGAGGAGAACATCAAGCTCCACTCTCTCTTCAGACCTGAGAACATCCACAGGTGTTTGTCCATCCTTCCACTGTGAGAAGACACCTCAACGCTGTGGAAGTCTGAAAGGAGGTGTAGCTGTTCAAGAAGCTCCTCACTGAGAAAAAAAGCTGCTGGTGTTCCTAGAACAATGGGCAGAGTCCAGACCCCAACATCACTGAATGTGTTTGGGGTAATTTGGATGATGAGAGGCAGAGAATGCTACACGGCCTTCTAAGCTTTTAAGAACTTTGGAGGTGTGTCTGAGGAACTGAGAGTGAGTCTCCTGTGATAAAAGTAAGGGGTGGACACAAACCCTGATATCACGTAACTGAATGGCAAGATAATTTCATATACTGATATTACCCTGTATTAACGGCTGTTATGATTGGTAAATGAATGCATTAGAAGAGGTCTATGACCTCTGCACAGTACTGCACGTTCTTAAAGTAGTTCCACCTTCAGTCACACTACGTCCACAGTGCAGCATTAATTTATATCTAGTGTTTACTCCACCACTCCAAAAAATAAAGCTCAGACTGTGTGTGTGCGCGAGTAAAAACCAGAACTCTGCGGGTGTGTGATAGAGCGAGCAGGATAGAGCAGCTCCGTCACCCTTGACTGGTGTTCCTTCTGAGGGACGAAATTAAGCTCTGAAACTGGTTTGGGCGCGGAGAATGTAGTCCATTGATTCCCGCTGTGCGGAGGAGCATCAGCAAGCTGTGAAGAACGACTGAAGGTCCTGAACCACACACCGAACACACACAGCCCGTGTTTATCACACTAACAGGAGAGCTAATCTAGGGTCAGTTTTAACCATTTACAGCATAGCATTTACTTCTTTATAGACCAAATACAGGAGACTGGATCTTACTGTGGAGAGCTAATTAGTGAGGTATCCCATTAGTAGCCCCATCCCATGAACCTACACATCAAAAGAACAGTTACACCCAGAAGGAAGTGTGGGATTGCAGTGCTATTGGAAAGGAAGATAAAGGTTACCAGGAATTTAAATAAATTCAGACTGATATGATCAATATCTATTGAGCTACACATACAGAAGTAGTGTCTCTCAGTATGGCCAACCAATCATCAGATGTCTTGGCATGGAGTTGTAGAGGTTCCTAATGGTGTCCTGTGATAATCCATCCCATGCAGCTTGAATGTTCTCACACAGTTCCTGCAGACTGTGCGGTAAGGATGGAGGTGGAGTGACACCAGGCCTTCTGGACATGTGACGTCTGAAAACAAACCGTACATCTTGGGGCTGGCACCTGGATTTGTTGGTCGTCTCCACCAAAACAAAAGGGGAATTGCAGTCTTTGGTGATGTTGAAGTGGTGTAGGACAGTTGCCGTAGCGGCCTGCTTGCATGTAGGCCTGCGTTGTGCAGCCGTCTGCCAATGGTGCTGGCCCTAGCACGATGACTTATGAAGGGCATCACTGCTCACTGAATGTCTGCAGTTCTTGCTGGCATCACATGTGCGGCCGAGTGTTAAACTTAAATCATTGGCATGTCCCACAATGCCAAAGCTACTCAGCAAATTCAGCTGCTGTGCAGGGTCTCTGAAATGTGCTACAGTAAAAAATAAGATAGCAAATATCTTAAATTAAATATTAGTTATTGTTATTGTCATTATATATTTTAGGGGTTTCAAAGGCTTTTTACAGATGTCACCCTTCATAACTCAGTAAGAGCTCAGAATGGAAAAACGCAACCGCGTTTCAAAACTTTCCAAACATTGGAATTAGAGTCTTAGCGTTTTGTGCGCACTGGGAGATCCTATTAACAAAAGAGGCCTCTTAAAAATGGTTTTCTAAAATCTACACTTATTACACACACAATATCCGGCAAACAAACAAACAAACAAAAACAGCTCCTCAAATCCCTGATCGCTTTTTACAAACCACCAGAAGACATTTTCCTGATGCACAACAGAAATGTGCCACATTCAATTTTTAACTACTTCATGTTAATATGCCTGGAGGCCAGTTAATTTGAAACACCTACCTTTATCAGAAACGCCTACCTTGTGCTTCCACGCACTGGTCACTTTTTAGAAAGACCCAACTTGTATTTCCACTCAATGGTCACTCTCTTGAACATGCACTCACTGGCAACTATATTAGAAACACCTACCTTGTACTTCCACTCACTGGCCACTTTATTAGAAACACCTACCTTGTACTTCCACTCACTGGCCACTTTATTAGAAACACCTACCTTGTACTTCCACACACTGGCCACTTTATTAGAAACACCTACCTTGTACTTCCACACACTGGCCACTTTATTAGAAACACCTACCTTGTACTTCCACTTACTGGCCACTTTATTAGAAACACCTACCTTGTACTTCCACACACTGGCCACTTTATTAGAAACACCTACCTTGTACTTCCACTTACTGGCCACTTTATTAGAAACACCTACCTTGTACTTCCACTCACTGGCCACTTTATTAGAAACACCTACCTTGTACTTCCACTCACTGGCCACTTTATTAGAAACACCTACCTTGTTCTTCTATACACTGGCCACTTTATTAGAAACACCTACCTTGTACTTCCACTTACTGGCCACTTTATTAGAAACACCTACCTTGTACTTCCACTCACTGGCCACTTTATTAGAAACACCTACCTTGTACTTCCACTCACTGGCCACTTTATTAGAAACACCTACCTTGCACTTCCACAAACTGGACACTTTATTAGAAACACCCCACTTGTTCTCCCATTCAGTGGCCACTATATGAGCACTACCTACCATTTAGGTCTATTACAGTGATATTACAAATTGTTGATTCAGAATTTAGCAGCCCTCCTACCCCATTAATAACTGGTCAGTTTCTGGTCACAGGACTGCTGTGCAGATTTTATTTGGATGGGGGAACATTGTCAGCACAGCTGTGACCTTGAGGATAGGATCAGAAAACGACAAACCACAAACGGAAAGACCACATACATGGTCCCTAACTGCAAAAACCGTAGATGTTGCCAATAAAGTGGCCAGTGAATGCACATCATAACAAGCACTGCACAGTGCCGACAACTCTGTGTCATCATGGAGGACTCACCCCTCATCGGGATCAACCTGAACTCATAAGTGCACTTGCATTAGTGCAAAGCAAATGGAGATCGAGGTGTCCTAATATAGACCTGCTGGAAAGACATCGTTTTCGTCTTCGGCTGAGCGCGCCCCAAACGCCGTCTCCACACTGACATCTCACTGAGAACAGCCATCTGTCACGCTTGGAGAGAAAGGGAAAAACGCAGGCGATCCTTTTGAACGATCTGCATTAATGACAGCTGACCTACTTGCAAATCGTTCAGTGAGCGATTCCTGACAGTAATGACACGGTAATGTATGGGATAATATGCCAAATGACGCGTTCAATTGCGCGGAACATCCGTCGATTTTCATTCCTGCGATTTGGTTAATGTGCTCGGAGTTCATGACTTTTTATTCGGCTTTGCTCTTGCGCCAGGGCCCGAATTCGCTTTGACTGAGCCTTTGAAATGAGCGGGTGAGCAATTAAAACTCTATTAGAAAGTTTACACTTCAATAGATGCAAGAAAGGGATGTTGGCCTGGGGCCATTTTGTGATGTTTAGAAAAATATCGCACCCACACAAGCTGTAGTGGCCTGCTGAAAGATTATCATGGCAAAAGCAGGAAGACTATTAGGACGAAGTGGCGGCCCCCAGAAGTAATATACTTCCTTGAAAAATTTTCTATCTTAATGAAGTGATGAGGCCAAACCAAAATCATGACGCGTTTACTGTATGACTAGAATGGTCCATTAGCATTTGCAAACAAAGATGGCAAAATGTACCAGTTCCAAAGTCCTAAACCTGGGACTCCAGATTCTCAAAACTTGAGACGATATAGAGCACCTTCACTCAGCATTTGACAAGGAAGAGACTGAAGAGAGAAACAGTCCCACGAGTGCTTAATAGTTGTGTTCTGGATAGAACTCTCTGTGTACATGCACCTTCAATACAGGAAACCCCACATGCACCTTCTTCAGGCCAGTACGGCTTTTGTTAGCTTCCAATGGATATGGGAGCAGAAGACCCACTGGAGTGCATCCAGCGTTAGCATCATGACACTGGACACAGGGCCTTACCTGGACTTGAAGTTGAGTTGCTTACTGGACGCTAAAAATCCTGACTACATGTGGCTTAGTCTGATGAGTCACATTACCAGTTGTTGTAGGCTGATGTAGGGTTTGTGTGGGGAGCCATGACCCCATGGAGCCATGAACCTCAGTTGTCAACAAGGCTGGTGTTGGCTCCATACTGGTGTGGTGTGTGTTCCCACGGCTTGGGTCGGGTCCACTGGTCCACCTCAAACAGTTATTGACCAGTGCCCACTACATTTCAAAGCCAAATGATCATTTACAGCCCTACATGGACTTCATGCACCCCCACAGTAAGAACATTCCCACAAGATACCTTTGGCATTGGACCCAATTGAGACACTTCACTATCATGCCTTCTTCAAAAATCTAATAACTCGCTTCACCTAGCCATGAGCACGATGGCCAGAGTTTGACATTACATACGAGAACACCTCACAACTCATACAGGTGTGGCTGTTCCCAAGCTGTCCGCTGAGTACTGTCTGTATTGCCACTTCATTATCAATCAGGGTTTGCTGGAACATTCCTCTCTGACATGAATGTGCTTTAAAAATCTGCTCAAAATCATCATAAATCAGTGCCTCAGACATCAGGCAACGTATACCTAACCATTTTATGTAATAACTCTCTGTGAGGGAGCTTTAAATCAGACATCTGGCTGCTATCACCACTACCATGAACGAGTCCGAGTCCTTACAACTGGCTACTTCTGAACAAACCACTCTCAATGACTCTGTTTACCTGACAACTATTCACACAGAAGTGCTAGCTGTGGCAGACGGATGGTTTTCAGATCAAGGGCAGGACGACCTAACATTCTCCATCAATAACCTACCAGCAGCCGCTACCTGTTTTCGATTGGCGGGACATCGAAACAGTGCTCATTGGTGCTTCTTCGGTATTTTCAGTGGACCAAAGCTGATATTTTAGTGTCCATGTTTGCTGGACAGTGGAGGGTCATCGTGCCCTGGGATGTCAGGCCCCAAATGGTCAATCCTGTATGTGCGCTGCTTTTAATTGGATCGGCCTCTGCCGAGGAGGTACTGCGTGAGAGAAAAAGCAGCAAGATGATTAAGGAGATGTGAATGTGAACATGAACGCCTGTGTCTCTTTGGGGGTTGTCGTGGAGACGGGAGTCCCGTTCCTGGCAGTGCCATGACCACCTGCCTGGTTGTCTACCTGCTGGGCTTTATTTTACAGCTACAGAGCCGCTAGACGCTGATCTGTTTGGTGAGGACTGACAGACTTTCTAATAGATAGATTCAGTTTTTGTAAAGCTCTCTGTATTATGCAGCCAAACATCCCAACAGGACGTGAGGAGTCGTTCCCCTAACTTCTTTACTGGAATTCAAACATTCAATAACTTTTTAATAGCAACAATTACTGCGATTCCCAAAATTCAGAGGTAAGTAAAGTCAGTCTTGGTGATTTGATTTGAAATAGACTGTTCTAGAGAAATAAATAGGAACCACAAGTCTGAATTGTTTAACGCCTTTAAAAACTACAGCACAGAAAGCTATTACACCATTTGCCTTTTAATACACTAAACTAATGACATCATTTGAATTCTGGCATAAACCATGGTTTTAGAGATACATATGAGACAAATAGCGCTGAAAAAACCCAAACCTTTACATTTAGGCATTTAGCTGAGGCTCTTATCCAGAACAACTGACAAGGTTATTCGTTTTACAGGTGGGCCAGTGCAGTGTTAGGAGTCTTGCCCAAGGACTCTTATTGGTGTAGCTCAGCATTTGCTGCCTAGACTGGGATTCAAACTCCATCTCCATCTCCCACATGGGGTGGTAGTTCTCTTGTGGGTAGTGGTGTTAACCGCTGAGCCACAACAAACAACCAATTGACCCCTATTTTATTAATATTTTAGGAAACTAATTAATGGACATTAAATAAGAACTATGCAGCTGCATGCAAGTACGGACACCCCGACTGAAAATACAATAATGCATCCCCTACAGAGAACAGCCAGATATCTGCTAATTTTAGTGCATACCTTCTATTCATTCACTTATTTTAACATACTTAGAAGGAAAAAAAACCCATAAAATTTAATAATATTAATAATTTAATATTCTACACTCCCCCCCGACCAAATTATTAAGCTCCGCAAATAAACGGTAATTGTGTATTAAAGTGTGCAGAAGTGTGTTCTCCGGAGAAGATATGTCCACTTACTTCTGGACTGAGGTTTAACACTCTAATACAGAAACACCTGATTACTAAAATTACAATAGCTGGTACACCTGAAGACTACACCTCCTCCACGTAACTCTGCTCACCTGCGGTCAGTGTGGAAGTGCGGTTGAACTCTTGAAGCGACTTGTTTAACTGCTCCACGTCCTTCCGACCCAGCAGAGCCCTCAGCATGCACAGACCAGAGACTGCAGCAGGGGGTGCCGTCCCCTCCGACAGACGAGTGAACAGTGACTGCGCCGTGCCTGGAGAAACAGAGGGGCTGCCTGGAGTACAGGAGCCTGTGAGGAAGAAGAGGGAAGTGAGGAAGGTCATTTAGGTCAGTGGTTCACATTATTTACATACAAGTTAAAGTGATGGTTCAGATGTCCTGGCTTATTGCTGGGGACACGTTAGCCGTGTGACCAACAACTAGAAGAAAGTGTCTGGTTTTATATCAGTTCGTATTCAGGCAATAAGAAACATTAATATCCCTCTTTGCTGTCCATGAGGGACAGCTCGACTTCTGCACTCTTCAAAGGCCTAACCCTAAGCCCCGGAACCAACCTGCTCCACTGTACATGACCTGAGGCTGTTCTGAGACAGATTACACAACTGGTAATGGCCCAGCCTCCGAGACATGGCGATAGAGAGTGGGTAAGACATGGGGCATGAGGGAGAAAGCGGCAGAGTACGCTGGAGATAGTGCCAGTGCGTTTTAGAGAGAAGAAGAACCTAACAGAGAGAAACAGAGACAGGCACGAGCGTGTGAGCTCTCTTCCACCTCTGTATTCATTAATGAGCAAGCAGCTGCTTTCAGCCAAGGAGCTAACATCGCAGTTAGCAAGCTGCCTAACTCTAAATCCAACAGTAGAGCCGCAAAAGTACGCAAACACATGGTCTCACAACTAATACGGGTTTAAGAAGAAGTGGTAAAAAGAAGATAGATATGGTGAAAGGTTTATGCATCCAGACTGGTTAATATACAGTTTACTCCATTAGAGGTTCAGTGATACTGTAAGAGGGGTCAGACACAGAGGTCTGCACAGAGAACGCAAATTTGGGTGTTGAAGGTCACCAAAATTGGACCTGAATCTAAATTTTGCAATTTTGCCCCAGAAGTGATGCTTAAAATCATTGTAAATACTTGGAAGAGGCAAGTGTGACTGGGAATTATTTATCCGTGGCTGCTCATACCCACTGAAAAAAGGCATAACCAGGCTGGTTAACGTGGTGTGCTTGCGTGGTTGGCCCGGTCTATCATGTGGAGCACAGCAGTTTTACGCTTTGCAGTATTCAAACCAACGCACATCAACTACAGTACATTAATAGAAATAAAAATGAAAACCATACTAGAACTATTACTGCTTACTGTTCTGATTATAACTACGTAAACGTGTTGCTTTGGTGTTAACTGGAATGACAAACCTATGAAAGAGTATGCTTATCACTCAGGACATTCCTTTTGCTAAAGTGTAGGTTTAGGATCACCAGTTTTGAAAAAAATCTATAAATTGGACAATTACCATTAATACCCATAACTATTATTTTCAAGATTTTTTTTTTTTTTCCATTTTGTAAAACCACAGTAGCATGTTCCATATAACTAGGACAGGGGTTTTCTCATGTCCCAGTTTACAGACTAAAGCAATGCTCCTGTGTCAGCTAATGAACTTATTTAGCAGAACTAGCTGTTAAAGGAGCAATCTGTAAGATGACGCAAGTGATCTTACAGATCCAAACAAAAAAATAGGCATATCACCAGAATGTTGTGGCGTCCACCCCTATCGTAAGAAACAAGGGAATGCACAGTGGCTCCTCCTCTGTTAGCATCAACAGCTGTTTACTTGCCCGTGTAGTTCAGCATCATCCCTTTACTCACCAAGTGCTTTTACAGCGGTAGAAAGCAGCACCAATGCTAACTCTCGTTTTTAGTTTGAGTGTTGCTAATTATGGTTGCTTGTCAGAAACTTCAGCCATCATTGCGTTCACTCTTCTTTTCACTGGCTACGTGAGCTTAAATGATCTACCCAGGAGCAGCACCTTCAACATATGACAGTGCTACTTCTTTACTCCCTCATGACTGATTCAATCCGGTGGTACAGTGACTCATTATCACCTCTTGAGGTATAAAATGGTATTAGCATGCTAACTTCAGTATCTCTGCAACCTGATACACATATGTTTAACTTTAACTATCAAACTTTGATTTTAATGCATTTTAAACTAAAAATAATGAAAATAGCATATTAACCAACTCTTAAGCCATTATTGATCATTTTTTAAGTTTTATGTTGATTAATTATTAATTAATTGGATGTATTGCTGATAAACTGCTAAGGGGTCCCAGTCCATCTGATATATCCATACTTTAAAATTACTGTCCTGCCTTGTCCACTGTAACTTTACCAGAGTCACCATGTGAAATGCTATAACCTTATTGGTGTACCTTATTAAAGTCATGGCGGGCTCGGGTTTCTGTTCATTTATACAGACAAATAAACATTAATCCAAAACATTCCTGGTGAAGATATCAGACTTACGATCTGAAAGGTAGATGCCCCATGTGGTTTGGAGAAAGTCCAGAAGCTCTTCTACTTTTTGGCTGTTCTCTTCATCGTTCTTCTGATCTTTCTGCTCCTCCTCTTCTTCTTCTTCGTCCTGTTTGTAGGTGAACTCCAGGGCCCTGGACTGCGGCGCAAGCCCCAGGGAGCGGAGCTTCTCTTTCTGCCGTTTCTTTTTCAGCTTCCTTTTTTTGCTTTTGCTGAGTCGCTCCTTCTGGCCCTCAAGGACCTCCAGCTTCTCTCCATTTTTTCTTTCACCATCTTCTGCTTGTCCCTGAGCACTCTCTTGTGGAGGGGTGGATGTTGTCGCAGCTCCAGCATCATCGGCTTTTCTCTTCCTCCTTCGCTTTCTTCTCTTCCTCATATGACTGTCGTCTTCAGTGAGATCACCGTCTTCTGAACCTGAAAGATTGACTGACAGAACATGGATAGATTAAATAATTAGTGGGGTAATGCCAATGCTAGTGCTTTTTAGTACCTGTTCAGGAGCCCATCAAAAGGGAACAGCCTTTCCTTTATAAACCAGACTTAAACTTAAATATGGCATGTGTTAATGAATGCATGTATCTGATGAAAGTTCTTGTTCCAAGTACTGTCTTGTTGTGCATGAAGTGAAACCATCCTCTATATCGTTTCTGTTCTGTTTGCCTCATTATATTTGCCAGCTTCACTATACACTGAATGTGAGGGTAATTTAAAATGCAGCTTAGCAATTAATCATGTAAATCATTACGTAATGGTCATTGTACCCTTCAGAAAGCAAAAACATTCAAATTTAGAATCACCTGGAGGAGTCCCAGGAATTTTTAAACACTGTGTCCACTCACAGTCCACTCTATTAGACACTCCTATATTGTTGGTCCACCTTGTAGATGCAGTAGATGTGGTTTAGTCAGAGACGATAGCTCATCTGCTGCTGCACAGTGCAGTGTTGGTCATCCTCTAGTCCTTCATCAGTGGTCACAGGACGATGCCCACAGGACGCTGTTGGCTCGGTAGTTTTGGATGGTGGACAAATCTCAGTCCAGCAGTGCCACTGAGGTGTCCGGCAGCACTGTTGTGTCTGATCCACTTACATCAGCACAACACACACTAACACACCAGCACCACATCAGTGTCACTGCAGTCCTGAGAACGATCCACCACCCACAGAATTCCTGCTCTGTGATGGTCCTCTGGGGGTCCTGACCATTGAAGAACTCTTATAGAAGAAGAATGTTCTTATGTGGTCAGTGGAGCTGATAAAATGGACAGTGAGTGTAGATACAAGGAGGAGTACCTAATAAAGTGGCTGGTCAGTGTGCACTCAAATGCAACAGTTTTTTTTTTTTACCTCACATGCCCCTGAATCAAACACACAGACAAGCTGGTACAAAGCCCACACTTTAACTGCAGTTTAGAGTGTCTTTGCCCCTGTCTGCCCCCCGCTGCCTTGTTCTCCAGGGAGTGAGGGTGGCATATGGGCTGACAGAACAGTGGCTGTAGTGAAGCGTGACTGAAGTGTCCTCCAACATGCCTGACTATTCATTATCCCCCGCCCTCCCCAAAAGCCACAAGCTACTGATCACTCAGCCTTTTACCACAAACCTCATTATAATGAGAGAAGGGATCTTCTGGTACAGTCGAGAGAGGAGAAGGAGGGATGCATGCTTAATAATACAGCTAATGGGAGCGTGTTTGTGTGTGCGTGATGCTATTACAGCCAAGTGGAGGTCTACTCCGATCAATAGCACCTCATAGCTATGCATAGTCCTAGAGCAGAGGGGTCCGCATTTACTCGCCATTCCTGCAACGGGTTCACAGAGGTAAAGTCATGTTAGTAGACAGTAGGGATACACCAAAATAGACCATTTCTCTGAAGGTCGAGGCTGAATGCCAAACGTGTTTCAGTGTTTCATGAATTTTTGCCGGTTTCTCACCATTGCATAAATAAAATATGCTAAATCCCACATAGCAAGAGTGGCAAATCCCACACTGGCAAAGATATGGCACCGCTGGCCCACTGTCTGCAATCCGCTATGAGCTAAAGGTGCATATTTACAACATGTGTTTGGCCTACCTGTCCCAAAACAGATCTGGTCCACTTCTTGCACAGAGTATTTTCAAAGAGTGTCTTTGTTTGGCGTATATGCATATGTGGCCCACGTCTTGCTACTGGGAGCAGTCCACACAGATACTGTCAACCCATCCTGTAATGTGGGCCAGGTTTGGGCCAGGACAGTTTTGCTGTCCTGGGTGTATTTGGTGTCAAAGGAAAATCAATTACTAAACTGCAGTTTAAACATACATACTGAACGCTGGTTATCTTAACATCCCAGCAGACATACCGACAACAGTCCCGCAAGCACTCTGTGGAGGGTTGAAACCCTCTGGACAACCACAATTCTTCAGGATATCTCAGAAAATGTGGGTTCACTTTTTTGATTTTGGTACTCGAACCTCCACCAGCATCACGTAGTGACCTGGCCACTATCCTGCAAGAAGAATGGCTTAAAGTCCCTCTGACCACTGTGCAGGACGCAGTATACGTCATTCCCAAGACCAACTGACGCTGTATTGGCCGCAAAAGGAGGCCCTACACCATACTAATAAATGACTGTGGTCTAAAACCAGGTGTTTCAGTTTCATTGTCCAACCCCTGTAGATGAAACAGTGAAAACAAATACAATTATTAAAGCCACTATCCTGCAAGAAGAATGGCTTAAAATCCCTCTGATTTGTCTTAATTTTTATTTTATTAATCTTTTTTTAATTACCATTAATGTATGGTTTAGAATTTCAATTTTTCGATTTAAGGGGCCCCATATCTGTTTGTTTTAAAAGTGCATTAAGGGCCCATATTCTAAAATATATAATCAACACTCTTTTTTTTTTTTTTAACCCAGAACCAAGACCTCAACCAGTCTGGGTTCAACGTGGCACACTTAACCGAACCTGCCCTCGTAGCACTGACTGAGAAGCTGCTGACAGAGACATGAGCCAAACTGTCATCTGTTCTGATTCTGCTTGACCTCCCTGCAGCCTTTGACACAATGAACCACAAGATCCTCCCGTTTATCCTCACCAACCTTGGAATCACGGGCACCACACTGAAGTGGTTTGAGTTCTATCTGGAGGAGCAACATTACCAAATGGCAAGTGTTCATGTCTGCTCCATGCAGGCTCTCCACCGGTGTCCCTCAAGGCTCTGTGCTGGGTCCTCCTCTCTTTTCTCTTTACACTCATTCTCTTGGAGCAGTAATTGCCTCTCATGGCTTTTCTTACCACTGTTATGCAGATGACACTCAATTTAAGCTTTCCTTCCAATCATCTGATCCACAGGTCTCAGCTTCTCAGCCTTTCTGACTGACATCTCATGAATGACAGCTCGCCATCCTAAGCGCAATCCCAGCAACACTGGGCTGCTGTTCATCCATGCCACTACAGGTCCTCACCATGATCTCGCCTTATCATTTGAGAATTCCCTGATTACCCCATTTAAGATGCGACAAGCCTTGGTGTAATTCTGGATGATCAGTTATTGTCCTTAACCTTAGCTCATATTGCGAACCTGACTCTGTCATGCAGATTTTTCAATACAGAGAAACATGCAGAGAATTTGACTTTCCGCCTTTCAAGTGCTCGTTCAGTCTCTTGTCATCTTAATGCTTGACTACTGCGACTTGATCTTGGCTGGTCTATCTTTACGGGTCATCAGAACCTTCCAATTGATCCAAATTAAGCCATTCTCTTGGCTAAAGAACCCTTGAAAAACCATTGTTTTAAGAAGTGTAGCTTTTATTGTAGTAATGGTTTCTGTTATCAGTTCTAAAAGTTCAGGCCCATACTGTATTGAATGGCATTATTAAAGCTGCACAGTCAATTCTAACTTTGCGAAATAGGTGCAGCTGGATTGTGATCTTTACACTGATCCTTAAACATTAAAAAGAAGTTCATGGAAAGTTCTTAAGAACTGTCCACAGTGGTGGTGGTGATGATAAGAACCAGGTGTCCACCTAAGAAAGCTCCCTCACAGAAAGTCATTTCATGTAAGGCTTATGTAAATGCCGTCTCATACACGACACATTGTTTAATGGTAGTTTTAAAAAGCTTTTAGTCTAAAACATGCCTTCTAATACATTTAAGGTGTAGAGAAACATGCAGGTTGTTTTCAGACAAATCAGAAAACTTATTTTTTCCAGATTTATCACCATCACTGTGTTGTCAATGTAAAGGTAAACACGTCTAGGTCCACTATTTGATTAGTAATGCACGATTCCTGTGGGTGGAATCAATGGATTCGACTCCAAGACAGCCTGTGTGCAGGAGATAAACAGATACAGCAGAGATGAAACCTTCCTAAACACAGCTTACCTAGCTTTGAGTAGCTAGATTCAGCTTATTTCCCTTTCTGAAGGGTGAGGAGAAGGATATACTGAGAAAATCATTACTGCAGTCAGAATTGTTAGCCAAGCTGGCATCCATATTGGAGAACACCTCTCACCCACTACAAGAGACAGTCGCAGCACTGGCCAGCACCTTCAGTCACAGGTTCCTCCACCTGCGGTGTGGAAAGGAGAGATACCACAGCTCTTTTCTCCATACTGCTGTTAGACTGTACAACCGGCACCTCCCCAAGCAGAGCATCAGACACACCACTGTAGCCCACTACATGGACCCATTTCTATCTATTCACTGTGACTTAATTACTGACCAATATTGTTATATTTATGACTCATTTTGTATTCTGTAAATCTGCATGTTAGTCTACCTCTTGTTCCGTATCTGTTCTGCTGATATGCTTCTGCTGTAACAATGCAAATTCCCCCTTGTGAATAAAAAATAAAAACGGTTATCTTAATTCTTCGAAAAGGAACAAATTTCAACTTCTTCTAAAAAGTTGGTTGTAATCATCTTTTTCTTTTAAAGAGGCTTCGTGTCTGGCAGCTTCTTATTCAACTTTTCCAGTCCACCAGTTACCTCACTGGAACTGCATCACTACCCAAGCAGCACTATTTAGGGTGGAATGAAACTCTGCCAATGAACCTGAAGAGTTCGTGAAGAAGCTTAAGAGTTGCCGTGCAGGAGTTTGTGCTACAGCAGTTGGTGAGCAGAGCTCCACAGGCTCCAGACTCACTCCTGCTTTACCCTCTCCTCTGTCCTAATGTTCATATAGCCGAATACACTGAAATAAAAAACACAGGAGTGAACAGATTCAAAGAGTCGGCTCCCAGCATTTCAACTCAACCCAGAGGGAGTCTGGAGAATCAACTGTTTGTAATGGATTCCCCATCACTAAATATGATTTGAACAGGAATTAAAATGAATATATTTATTTTTCAGAGATGGTGACCCCTTTTTTTCTCCAGGTACATTATCTAGTAATCAGTAAATCAATTTGCATACGGTTCAGATCTGATGTCCTCCTCATTTAGGTAAGAGTCAGCAGAGTCACAGGAACATATTTCTGAAGTAAAAGAGGCGGGGCTTATGATGATCGATCTGAACTGGAGCCTGATTTAATTACAGGATATAGCGCCGGGCAGCAGCGCGTACTTATACTAAACATTAGCGCTTCTAGTCTTTTTAATCTCACTTCTAACAGCTTCTTCAGTAGGAGGACCCTTCGTCTTTCATCTCTCATAAATAATGAGCTGCTATAAAACCAGATTAGTCCATATTTAAATTATTATTAGATGAAGAGAAGAATGGTAGACCTGAAACCGTTTATTATATTCCCCGCACTGAAATAATTATCTCAGCAGGCGTATTAAGTGACTGTACTTATCTTTAAATAAAAATAATCTCAGCTGTAGATGAATAAATAAACATATCTGTAATTTAGATTCTAAAATAATGAAATTATAATAAAACAAACGTCTCCGCTCCGTTTTTCCTTCACCGCAAACAGCCGTTATGTCTAAAACGAAAGTCAGCTCCCTCGTTTGGAGCAGTGTTGGATGTTCGACTGAATGAAGAGCAGAATTCGGTTTCATTTGTTCGGATTCTCTTCTTCAAAACCTCCTCCAGACTTTCTCTGAGACATCGCTCCACCCGTGCTCCACCTAAGCAGTGAACCGCAAGCGCACATCGTCACGTGGATTAAGTTTTTTAGCAAGCATGCGTCACAGCCCAGCTAGACCTTTAATATATATTTTTTATTCACTATGTAATAATTATTAAAATGTCTTTTTACATTCTTAAAGATCTTGTGCATTTCTGTAAGCATTTGTCTGTTTTACGGGAAAAAAAAAAGATCACTGTTGTCAGTCGACTTGAAGGGTCTCAGTCGACTTAAAGGGTCACCGACTGACGATTCGAATCGTTGACTTCTAGAGGGCAGCCCTAATATATAAGTTTACATATCTTACAGGTTTAAATGGTTTCAAGTTTACAACTTAATTGCAGTTTATTAACTGAAAACTAATAAGACTTATTAGTTATTAATTTGTTCTATATTCTAAGGTGCAGTTTTACTGAGCTCTTGCATATATATCGAATACTGACATATTAGTGTCCATGCTTTTTGACAAACGAGATACTATGAAATGGATATAGAATTTTGAATACACTTGTAAATATGTGATACTGAAAACCTATTCATTTCTAATTAGTGTTAACCATACGGAACACAACTTGCAAGTAACAGTGATTATTAAAAATGCATGACCTCTAGTGCAATAAACTCTAGAAATCACTTGATTCTACCTAAACCCAACAGGAACCAAATACTGCCTATTTTACACTTATATATGAATTTCAATTATAATTCATATTTAATATTTTCCATAGCAATAGCTTAACAACATGTTTTCTGAGCCTTATTAAAATGAATACTGTGATTATTAGTGATTTTCACATAATAGACCACCAATTATATGCTAACACAGTCTATAATTAATAAATCTTTGGGTTTTACAATACGTTAATATGCCATTTGGGTTTTATTGACCAGGGAAAAGGACCCTAAGTGCTGTAATTCTCAATGTGTTCCTTAAAATAAGCTATTTTACCAAAATTTACTCTAAGCTTTTCAAAACATCCTACAGGTTACTGTATAACAAAACTACATTACCGTTAAGGCAAAGCCACTGTGTGCCCTCTAGTGGTGGGACAAAATACCCATCACAGTTCTTCACGGTCATGCACAATGATGAGAACGCAATACAGCTCTTCTGAAATGGATGGTGAGAATCTTTATTCTCAGGCAGTGGATCTGGGCAATATTTTAGTGATGCCATCATCCGCTGAAATATGTAAATGGGATGAAGAGCACTAATTAGGAGATTAATTCTCAGAGAAAGTGGGCCATCCGGCAGAGAACAAAAAAGAAAAAGAAAAAGAAGAAGTGATATGTCCTCAACAGCCCTCCCCATTCCAGACAGAGATGACAAGAGGAAACTGTGGTGTAGTCTACAGCCACTGTCTTGATGCAGGAACATGCACATCATCTGCTTCGTCTAACGCCGCTATTAGTCTCCTATGTGAATGAAAACAGAGCCTAAAAGAGACTAGCCACCGAGAATGGAATAACGAGCTCAGCGGCAGCACACGTCTCCTGCCTGCCGTTTTCTGATTTCACGGGAAACGCCAGAGCCGAGTGGCGTCTGGTGAACCTGCTGAGAGCTAATCAAAGGTGACATGGCTCTGGTATTAGGCCCTTAGGTCTGTAAAAAAGTAAAGAAAGAAAGAAAGAAAGAAAGTAAGGAGAAAAAAAAACTTAAATGGTACAGTAGAGTACCAAGTAAGCAGCTGGACCTTCTATAGGATCTGAAGCTGATCTCTCCATCTTTGCACTCTAAATACAACCTATTTTTTTATGATTTTCTTCATAAACTTGGAGTTTTTGTCATATATTTGGTACAAACGAAGAGAAAGAATGATGTGGGTCTTTCCTGCCAAGTGACTATTTTCAGTTTTCTAATTTTTTTTTTTTGGATTAGATTTGTTGGGGCTAAATTATTAAAAACAAACAAAAAAAAAAAACTCTGGACAAAACTCCCACACAATAGCGAATTTAAGCTTTTCTAAATTTGTCAATAGCACTTGTTATGAAACTGTATTGTATATATGTGTAGACTAGCTAGACACTGTTTGCTATGTGCATTAGCTAACACTGCAGGAACTATAAGCAACTAAATAAAATAGAAATAAAAGAAATAAAAACATACATTAGATCAGTATTATGTTAGCTACATCCCACAAACTCACAGCTGGGAGTGTTTCCCCACAGCTGTACTTGTTATGAACTTATGAGTGGTAGACGAACGCATGAGTTCTCAATCGTTAGCTGTGAAGTGTTATTAGATTTGTAAAACGATTCTTCTGTCGGGGTTTCTCTTGCTCAAATGTGCAGGGTTGAACCACCAATCACAAACGTCAATCATTTAGCGTACTGACCGCACAGTTATGAGCAGCAGAAACTCCGAATTTCTGGAGTATTCACCTACTACTAAATTAGATTAATGTATATAAATATATAATAATTTTTTATAAAAAAAAATAAAAAAAAAGAGAAATATTTTAGGTAAAAAGCTCATCTCAAACGTCTTGGGCATCAGGCAGTGTATTCCAAAACCATTGAGTGTAATAACTTTCTGTGAGGGAGCTTATTATGCTCTTCACAGTACGGTAACATAACCACCACAGCGAATAGTTCTGGCTCCGCAATTTACATCTGAATGATCAAATAATGTGAAAAGGACAGCTGTGAGAGATCTGGTAGACCACCAAAAAGGACCTCATCTGATAAACAGCACTTGAAGCTTTCATCTTTGAGAGAGACAGAAAAACATCAAGCTCCACTCCTGCTTCAGATCTGAGAACATCCACTAGTGTTTCTGTCCATCCTTACACTGTGACGAGACACCTCAGCGCTATGGATGTCTGAAAGGAGGTGTAGCTGTTCAAGAAGTTCATCACAGAGAAACGACGACACACACACAGAGACACACACGCAGACAGACACACAGACCGACACACAGAGACAGACACACAGACAGAGACAGACAGACAGACACACAGACAGACAGACACACAGACAGACAGACAGAGACACACACACAGACAGACAGAGACACACACACACAGACAGACAGACAGACAGACACACACACACACAGACAGACAGAGACACACACACAGACAGACAGAGACACACACACAGACAGACAGAGACACACACACACAGACAGACAGACAGACAGAGACACACACACACACACAGACAGACAGAGACACACACACACACACAGACAGACAGAGACACACACACGCACAGACAGACAGACAGACAGACACACACACACACACACACACACAGAGACAGACAGACACACACACACACACAGACAGAGACAGACAGACACACACACAGACAGAGACAGACAGACACACACACAGACAGAGACAGACAGACACACAGACACACACACACACACACACAGACAGACAGACAGACAGACACACACACACACACACACACACACACACACACAGAGACAGACAGACACACACACACACAGAGACAGACAGACACACACACACACAGAGACAGACAGACACACAGACAGACACACACACAGACAGACACACACACAGACAGACACACACAGACAGACAGACACACACAGACAGACACACACACACACACACACACACACACACACACACACACACACACACACACACAGACAGACACACACACACACACACACACACACACACAGACACACACACACACAGACAGAGACAGACAGACACACACACAGACAGAGACAGACAGACACACACACAGACAGAGACAGACAGACACACAGACACACACACACACACGCACAGACAGACAGACAGACAGACACACACACACAGAGACAGACAGACACACACACACACACACACAGAGACAGACAGACACACACACAGACAGAGACAGACAGACACACAGACACACACACACAGACAGACACACACACAGACAGGCACACACACAGACAGGCACACACACAGACAGGCACACACAGACAGACACACACAGACAGACACACACACACACACACACACACACACACACACACACACACACACACACACACACACACAGACACACACACAGACACACACACACACAGACAGACACACAGCTGGTGTTCTCAGAACAATGGACTGACCACCCCATAGTCCAGACCTCAACCTCATCACAGGTCTTCTGAAAAGAATGAAAGCTGTAATAAAGAGTGGGCACACTAAACATCTGAGGCTTCTGTGTGATTTAGTGTTAAAGTAAGCTGAAAAATCACCAACTGGTACTTAATGACTGTTTTGTCAGGGTATTAAAAACATAAGGGTGGTCTTTGACTTTGAATAGCGTTGGATTATTGCACTCCACAATTTACGCAGATGAAACTCTTCTCTCTTTTTTACCACTCTGTAGAGTGATATTGTGTACCGTACATCAGGCCTTAATGTTGACAACAAACCCAAAAATATCTTCTAGTGGGCAATTTAGTAAAACCGTAATCAGGACAAAATAAAGGACCCATGTTTCTGAATGTTCACTAAAGCACCGAGCAGTGAGATGGGGCTAATAAGGCACAAGCAATAAATAAAGAATGAGAGAGAAAGAGGCTTTCAGGAAAATGATGAAGGAAGAAAAATGAAAGGAAGGAATATCCGGTTTGATAAAATTAGTTCTTGCCTATGAGGGAGGCAGCATTTTAATGGCCTGACTGTGCACTTCCCAGTCACTTGTGAATCACGGAGCCATGTGATCACTTGTGCGTTGTTGCCATCCCGCTGAGGAGCATTACAATGCAAAATTCATGACCGTTTCATTTATTATTTCCTGAATTAATTAAATATACGACCAGAGGGAGGCAGTAGTAAGTGTAGTAGGCCTAAGTCTCAAGCTTTGTACAGTAAAAGCTTCATGTTTCACCAGCACGCGCTAACGATGAAGGCCAATTCAGATTAATATGAGTAAAGGGGCAATTTACTAAATCCATACCTACTAAAAAGACCTTTCCTGTCTGAAAAGATGAGTATGCAGCCCAACATCCTTTTACAGTACCGAAGCCAAAAAAGAAGACGGGGCTGCCGGGAGGTTATTAAAGCTTCCATCCAATAATATTTACAAAAACCGTGAAAAAGGGCCCAACAAAATGTACACATGAACACAGGCATTTATACTATAGCATTACACGTTATACCAAAATAAAACAGTATTTAGCTAACATGACATCATTATTAAGTCGGTGGGTACGTTGAGCGCTGATGATTTGCCTTACAAAATGTACAGAGAAGTATTTTAGTGTCTAGATAACACAGTCTTTTAAATAAATGTCTTTATCCTAGCAGTTTTAACATAACCCCACTTAAACATCTCCAACTATAAATCATTTCAATAAACAAATTATTATTTGGTTCGTGTGTGCAGCTGCTCCCTGTGTTTCACAGAGCTCCCACAAACACATCAGTTTTACAATGTTATAATAAAACAGCAGGCATAGCTATTCGCTCCAAACATTTAGAAAATCTAATTACCTTTATAGACTTTGCTGATGGCTCATTGATCTTCAGCTATCCCAGTACTCTTTACAGTCACTAATGCCATGGGAACTGGACAATCTATGCCATGTTAGATTGGTACCCAGGTCCATTACATCAGTAATGAACAGTGTACTCCTACCGTCCATTGCAAACGATCCAGATGGGTGGGGACAGTAACCTTTTTAAAACCAGCCATTATGCTGAAAAATTTACTGAGTTTCATACACCTAATTTAGAACCTGCCTTTTAAATTGTAATAAAACTAAATCAACACACCATTAAAAAAGCCATTTTTCATTCAATAACAAGCTCTGTTACTTCATATCTGCGTATTCTACACTTTCACATGACCCTCTGATATGCTCCTACAGGGGTTGGACAATGAAACTGAAACACCTGTCATTTTAGTGTGGGAGGTCTCATGGCTAAATTGGACCAGCCTGGTGGCCAATCTTCATTAACTGCACATTGCACCAGTAAGAGCAGAGTGTGAAGGTTCAGTTAGCAGGTAAGAGCACAGTTTTGCTCAAAATACTGCAATGCACACAGCATTATGGGTGACATACCAGAGTTCAAAAGAGGACAAATTGTTGGTGCACGTCTTGCTGGCGCATCTGTGACCAAGACAGCAAGTCTTTGTGATGTATCAAGAGCCACGGTATCCAGGGTAATGTCAGCATACCACCAAGAAGGACGAACCTCCTCCAGCATCACGTAGTGACCTGGCCACTATCCTGCAAGAAGAACGGCTTAAAATCCCTCTGACCACTGTGCAGGACGCAGTATATGTCATTCCCAAGACCAACTGACGCTGTATTGGCCGCAAACGGAGGCCCTACACCATACTAATAAATGATTGTGGTCTAAAACCAGGTGTTTAAATTTCATTGTCCAACCCCTGTACATCTACCTGGACTAGCAATGCTAAATAATGTAACATTTGTGTTTTTAAAATGCAGAAGAATTAATGAAACTGTTTCGTGCATAAACCCAGTATCACCTAAAAATTCCACTCTACCAGAGTACAATACCAATATTAAATATCCATAACGGCTGATAGCTTGGTTGATATGATTCTGATACTCACGTGTATCCTGTCTTTGCACCTTCACATCCCATCTGATCTATAACTGTTGTAAATACCGTCTACTTTTAGTTTGACATACTGGGGGTATGTGTATGTTTGTAATGGTAAAGTATAGAAGCCAGCTGTGCTGAGAAATGGTCATTTTCTCAGGAGTTCGGGTACGTGCTGGAGGCCTCTAGTGGTCAAAAAAGACATAGGCCTACTTCGCATATGGTCACTGTCCAAAGAAAAGAAGTGTCTCCAGAACTTTACAGGAGAGGCCAAAAGCATGACTGAATAGCAATGTCCATGCTTGGAAGCAGACATTTTCCAAGCATGTTTTGGATATTTCTGATGATCCATTCATCATGATGTAAACAGCAGCTCATGTGATCAAATGATGTACCCCAAAAAATAAAAATAAAAATAATAATAAATTGACCAAATTGGAGACACATGCAAAAAACTGTATTAAGCATTGCATATTTGTACTCTCATGTCTAATCTGACCTACACTGTTAAAAAACACCCTACACACTTACGGTATATACCGTAAATACTAGGGCTGCCCTCTAGAAGTCGACGAGTCGAATCGTCAGTCGGAGACCCTTGAAGTCGACTGACAACAGTGACGAGTTTTTTTGGGTTTTTTTTTTCTTGTAAAACAGACTAAAGCTTACAAAAATGCACAAGAACTTTAGGAATTTAAAAAGATATTTTAATAATTATTACATAGTGAATAATAAATATTATATAATATATATATATATATATATATATATATATATATATATATATATATATATATATATATATATATATATATAACATTATATATATATATAAATATAATAAATATTTATGTTCTAGCTGGGCTATTACACATGCTTGCTGAAAAATTTAATCCACGTGACAGCGTGCGCTGGCGGTTCACCGTTAAAGCTAAAGCTGTGAAGCTGAGAGACACAGGGGGAACGATGTCTCAGAGAAAGTCTGGAGGAGCATTTGAAGAAGAGAATCTGAACAAATTAAACCTAATCCTGCTCTTCATTCAGTCAGACATCCAACACTGCTTCAAACGAGTGAGCTGACTTTCGGTTTAGATATATTGGCTGTTTGCGTTGAAGGAAAAACGGAGTGGAGACGTTTGTTTCATTATTTTAGACCCTAAATTACAGATATTTATATTTATTCGTCTACAGCTCGTCTACAGCTGAGATTAACGAGAGATTTATTTTAGGATAAGTACAGTCTACTTTCAGGTCTGCCTGCTACCATAAAATTTGGTTTTATTTAGCAGTTCATTATTTATGAGAGATGAAAGACGAAGGGTCCTCCGACTGAAGAAGCTGTTAAAAAGAGAAGTTAAAAAGACTATAAGCTATAAGCTCTAATGTTTAGCATAAATACGAGCTGCTGCCCTTCGCTGTATCCTGTAACTAAAGGCTCTAGTTCAGATCGATCATCATACTCTTTTAGTTTAAAAAATACATTTCTGTGACTCCGCTGACTTTCTAAATGAGGAGGACGTCAGATCTGAAACAAATGCAAACTGATTTACTGATTACTAGATAATGTACATGGAGAAAAACATAAACGAATAGTCGAATCGTCGACCAAGACGGGGCAGCCCTAGTAAATACCCTTTTGTAATCAGCTTTCTTTGTATTTAGTGTAATAATATTCACTTTCTGTATTTCCTCCATATCTGTTTACACCAGCTCCCCCAGAACAAGCATACCTGGCCAACAAAATGATTCCGATTCTCATTCTAAAAGCGAAGGGAGGAGGGGTTTGTGTAGAAGTGTTAAGATGGCGCTGGTGTCTGTGCGAGCAGCATTAATGTGCGACACCGAGCGATCAGCCTGGATAGCTCCAAGCTCAAGCTGCTAATTGTGAGTGTTTGTTTACAGGGGTGCAGCCTAATCACCTGCTCCGCTGAACAAGAATATTTGTTAATTTGCCTAAGCAAAAAAGCACACTAACTACAGCGTTCAATAACAGCACACGACTCAGTCAATCATTTAGGCTTCGGAAGTTTAACCCCACCGATTTTAACTCGCCCTCTGAGATGAAAAAATCAGAGTCATTCAGATCTGGACAGTTTTGATGTGAAATTGTAGAGAATGTGCTGACTCTGATTTCTTTACAGTGGTGGTGATCACTGTCTCCCTGTCTCGCAATACACATATAGCCATTTAATTCACCATCCACAATGACCTGTGAACCTGCACACAACTACTGAGTTTTAAAAAGCATTCACAAGTATTAAAACCCTGTTTCTCAGGAATCAGAAAAATAAAAGTATTACTATTTAAATGTCGGAACTTCCTGTAATGAAGCCTTTAGGAGTATTAAACTCGCCCCGTTCACTAAAATAGGGGCAGGTAACCAGCCTTGAAGGTTAGGTAACCAGCCTTGTGACCAGAAGATCGCCAATTCAATTCCCATGAACTGACATGAGCAGGCCCCCAAACTGCTCCCCCAGCACCATGCATAAGACCGGCTACCGGTCTGGGCAACTGCCCCTTATTTTATGTGTGAGTGGGTGTATGTGGGTGTTTTACTTCAAAGATGAGCTGATGGAAAACTACTGGAGCATTTCACATCAAACCAGTCTGGATGACATTGTTCACATTTTAACAAAATAATGAACAATTAGTGTGAAAAATTGGCGAAATTTCCCTTTAATAAATGTCTATGTGCTTATTAGTAAGTAAATGTTACCCTAAAGTGTTCTTCATTAATTACTCCTGTTCTGCAGGAGACCAGGAGTGGGAGAACCGGAATATTCTGAATTACTTTCTATACATTAAACATGAGGAAAACCGGAGGAAAATTCCATATTGGGTTCCACATTACGATTCCCTAGTCTTTATAACATAAGAGACAGGATTTAAGATTAATAACTGAATAATAGGCCTGCAGATTAAGGGGTTAATATTCCTCTCCCGTGTGCCAAGTCTCTAATCATGCAAATTAAGGAACAAAAAGCAACCACTGATCTCACATCAGCGTGCCTGCTCTCTGAAGTCTAATACATGCAGTACAAGCTGTAAGGTGTAAATCACATCTGCACATCCTGCCAAAAAACCAAACCCTGATTAAGTATGATCTCTTCACAGCTCCAGTTCTGATATGAATAACACTTTATCGACTCCAGTAGCTCATAACAATCAATAGGCCTCAACTAATAGATTGCCTTGAGTCTGCACCGCAGTGGCTGCTAGTCTAATGCGCTCAAATCAACTCCTCTCTCTCTGTAAACGCTTTAGCACTTAAGTACACAATCTGGGAGATGGCTTCTCCGCTGCAGCACTCGAATGAACTGAGGAAATGAGAGAGGGAATGAAGCAGAAGAGCAATGAGGAGATTCCGTGCGGTGGCCCAGATCCAACGTGAATTGGTGGGGGGGTGTAGGTGGTCGGCGGGGTGGCGTAATAAATTAGAAGCGGTGCATGCCTGTTCCTTTCACAGCCTCTAAAAGGAAGATTAGAGCCCTCTTACCGGCCGTCCCGTCTGCAGCACTGATGGGTTCTGGGGTTTCATCTCCGCTGGTGAGTCTGTAGTTTTCTGGAGGAGGGAGAACAGTGTACACTTTCTTGCCTACCAAATCACATGCTCCAATGCTACCTGAGAGGGAAACAGAGAACAAGCATATAGTTGCCTGGTCACATGACACGTCTAACTGATATATAAGTGAAAATAATTGAACATCTTCTACTGGGAACAAACCTAAATATGTCATCTGTCACTTTTAGTGCTTTGTGTATTGAGTTTCAAATATGCAGGGTTCCCATTTTAAGTCAAATTTCCAGACTTCCAGATTTCCCTGACTTTCCCTGGCCTACAATAAACAAAAACAAAGCTGCCTTTAAGCTGAGCTGAAAAAAAAGCCTAAAGTATTTGAAACCTATCAGTTACTGAGCTTTATTTACTATTTTTTAGAACAAAACCTACAAAAAGCGCACATTTATTGAAATTTACATTCATGTTTGGCTTTGTTAGCAGGTACAGAAGACTGTACATCTTGACTAGAATGATTGCCAGTAAAGGTGAGCGGAAACTGGAAAGATCGAAAAATCTAATAAACCACTCACACAAAACTGGAGATATGGGCCAAAACCACTCAAGTCAAAGTCAAAGTGAACTCCGATGTGCAAATGTAAACATAGTGCAAACACACAAGACATACTAGTAACACAACAGTGCACTCTCTACTGACCGTGATGAGCGCCACCTCATTCCAATGTCACTTAACCATCAAAAGATGACCTCAAGTGACCTACAGAGAGACTGGCGAGCGGTGGCTGGGGTGAAATGCACAGCGAGCATGGTTCTAAAAACAGGCTTCTGGAGGTCATTAGTGATTTTCTAAATAAACAGATCTAATACAATATCTGATCTGGAGACGTGTTTCCAGTAATGTAGAGAATAAAACTGAGAAATTTTGTCCAACACAAACCCAGAAACTGTACAACTAGAGACACTGACTATTTTGAGGTTCTCTCAAACTTTTCCAGAGCTGTAAATAAATGAATTTCCCTGATTTTCAAAGTCCGGACCAGACTTTTTAAAATGCCATGATATCCCAGAAACCTTGCACATTAGGAAATAAAATTAACACAATCATAACAGAAAAGCAAGTTGATTTCAGGTAAATATATAAGATTATATACGAATCCTGCGAAATGTCATAGCTTTCAAACAATTAACAGGACAGCAGGAAGCTGTGAAGTCCATGATGATCAGCAGCGGTGAAGGTGACTCTAAAACGGCTGTGAAAGCTGTATAACAAGGATTTCTCTGCATCTCAGTGTGCACTTTTCATCTATTCCCCATACATAGTTCAACATACTGGGGAAAATTAAACATAAAACATGTACTGTTTCCAAATTTATTTGTGGTATAACTGTGCTTTGAATGCACAGGACGTGCTGACTTATTTACACGTAATCAATAACATGTAGCATTTAAGAAGGGGTGCCCAATTTTTTTGCTCATAAGACTGTGTTACTACGGGAAATAAACAAACAGCCATCTATTAATTGATGGCTTTGTTCATGTAGTAATCTGGAGAGATGCACTGGAAGGAGGTTGTGAATTCATCTTTAAACACACTGTAGGCTTACCAGTCTCTCTATTTGGCTTCACTGTAGCTCTTCTAAGAACTGCAGTTGGCTCAGGGCTGTGGGCAGGACCGTCCAGCACTACTGCTTGTGCCTTTGGGGCAGCAGGGTAGAGTCTCTGAAGCACCTTCGCTTGGAAAACTGAGGGAGGCAATGCAAAAGATGCTCAATGTGCAAAACAAGACACCCGAAGGACAGAAAGTAGATGACATTACCAGCATATACACAAACAGCGGGAACGTGTAAATTTGCGCCCATTTAAACCTTAAGAACGAATATTTACGTAGACTAACAGCTAATAAGGATGACTCTTTCACAGGAATTACTTCTTACCGTCTTTTCTGAACGACATATCGCCAGTTGAATACACTCCAGCCGTCTTCTTCGAATTCACAGTACACACTTTGCCAGTATTAACATTCTCGTTAAGCTAGCTAGCTAGCAAGCACGCAAACAGATGTTTACTGCTTTGCTAGCCAGCTAGCTCGCTAGCTAACAACCTCAACGAGAGAAAGAGGGACAAGTACAGTTATAAAGCGCCCTGAGACACTACGAACACGACACACATTACCTGGAAATAGCGCATGTGTTAAAACAAGCACGTCATTTCAACGTCAACCGAGAGAAACAAGCCTACAAATCTATAAACGCCGGCTAAGTAGCTGTAACCGACCTCACAAAGATGGCGGCGGCTGCGGGCTGCGCGCTCTACCGCGCCTCGCTGCGCACGCGCAGAGCCCCAGCGCTGGACAGCGGCGAATGTCAGTAGTGAGGCAGTGGATGAGCATAGGGACAGGGACGCGCGCGCGCACACGCGCTAGTGGGGGACGCTGGAAAACTTCGTGGGGGTCTTCAGCATGTGAAACGGGAGCTCTCTGGACAGGAATGACCTATCATGTCAGCACTGAAGAAGGTTGGTACGGCTCAGTTGCGCTTAAAGGAAAGTGAAGAAGGGGCTGCGCTTTGCTTGGCAACAAACCCTTCTCTCCTCTCCTCTCTTCTCCTCCTCATCTGACTGTGGGCTGCTGTTAACTCTTGACTCTTCTGCTACCCTCATACGTCCAGCTGGTTAATGTTGGCTTTAGCTTGCTGGGGCTCTGGTGGAAGAATGGTAGGTTGTGTTTCTCTGGCTCCTTCTTGGGAGGAAGAGTGGAGGAGAGAGGGATGAAGTGAATAGAAAAGAGGGATGGTGGTGGTGGAGTTTGCACAAAGTTTTGATTTGAGTTTTTAATGCTGCGCCAGTGTTTATGCCTTTAACTGTATTCCTTATGGACCATCATAGTATGTTAATGGTGGGTCTGGAGTGTCCACTCACTGTCCACTCTATTAGACACTCCTAGCTTGCTGGTCCACCTTGTAGATGTACAGTCAGAGACCAAAGCTCATCTGCTGCTGCACAGTGCAGGTCATCCTCTTTTCTTTCAGTGGTCGAAGGACACTGCCCACAGGACACTGCCCACAGGAAGCTGTTGGCTGGATAGCTTCTACTAGTGGACGATTCTTATTTCAGCAGTGACACTGAGGTGTCCAGCAGCACTGCTGTGTCTGATCCACTCACACCAGCACAACACACACTAACACACCACCACCACTCAGTGTCACTGCAGTGCTGACAATGATCCACCACCCACATACTACCTGCTCTGTGGTGGTCCTGTGGGGGTCCTGACCATTGAAGAACAGGGTAATAGTGTATACAGAGAAACAGATGGACTATAGTCTGTACCTGTAGAACTACAAAGTGCTCCTATGTGGTAAGTGGAGCTGTAGAGGTGGTTTTATGGCTGATCATGTGGGCACATGCATATATGTGTATTAGTGGTGTACTGATATGTCGAAATTGTGACTCGATCTGTCTGGATATTATTAATATTGGGGCAGAAGGAGCAGTATAGGGTTAGATATGTGAGACAACACATCTACTCATGTCCAGTCCTGATTTTTATAACGCAGTTTTTTTTGCTGATACCGAGATCATAAACATGATTCCGATATCACCCTGCATCCTCGCATACCTGCGTTTGAATCTGAGCTGGTCTGTTGGCTGTTGTGTAGGGAAAGTTTCCCCTGCAATGATACAGAATGACTGTGCCTGGCTCAGCTCGTTTATGGATGAAGCAGAGGGACATTAGTCTGTATCGAGGCGCTTTTGTGGCTGGGCTACTGCTGTAAGATGATGGACAGAGTCCTATTTAGTCTGCATAGCAGGATGAGAGAGAGAGGGGGACAAAGAGAAGTGGATGTGGAACTGTGAAAGAGAGTGAGAGAGAGAAAAAGCAAGCAACAGAACAGCACAGAAATGCCGAATAATGAGAGGGAGCGAGAACGAGATAAAGATGGATGCAACTGTGGAAGTAAAAGGAGCACATAAAAAACATGTACGTAGAGAATAAAGATAGATAGATGGAATAAAAATGAAAGAAGAGCAGAAATGGCAAATACTGTATGAAGAGAGACAGAGAGAGAGATTGAGCAGCATCGCTTTCCTAAACAGCTTTCCTAAACAGTCCTAAACAGATTGCATAATGCAGTGAAGATGTACTGTAAAGCAGTTGCGGTGTGCTCGCGTCTATTCACAGAACAGCCGCAGGAAACACTCTCGGTACAGGACAGACGCTGACCAAAGCTTTTAGTGCATGCTGGGTCGGATTGGATGAGAAAGACTTCAGTCCAGTCATACAGTATGTGGCCAGTGTGCATAGACTATCAGAGCTTTAATGAGGCCTGAAACTCTCTGTAAACTCGAATAAAACCCGAAACCTGACACAAGCCTGATCAAATTCTGCCCCACCTGACCTGACCCATGTTTGGAGTTTGAAACTGACCCGATTACAGTGAAATTCTGTATGAAACTGACCCGATTACAGTGAAATTCTGTATGAAACTGACCCGATTACAGTGAAATTCTGTATGAAACTGACCCGATTACAGTGAAATTCTGTATGAAACTGACCCAATTACAGTGAAAGTCTGTATGAAACTGACACAAGTGCAGTGAAATTATGTCTGAAACTGACCAAATTAGAGTGAAATTAAGTATGAAACCCGATTTCAGTAAAATTGAGTATGAAACTGACTCAGGTACAGTGAAATTCTGTCTGAAACTGACCAGGGTGAAGTGAAATTCTGTCTAAAATTTACCCGATTACAGTGAAATGAAACTGACTCAGTTACAGTTAAATTCTGTATGAAACTGACACAAGTACAGTGAAATTCTAGCTGAAACTGACCCGATTACAGTGAAATTCTGTATGAAACTGACCCGATTACAGTGAAATTCTCTC